>ML208312.1:30054-99467 GCA_004369065.1 Pluteus cervinus | reverse complement strand
ACTTCTTGTACTCGAACGTTTGGCTGGACGTCAGGTCCATGTGCTCAGACAGTTTGAAAAAAAGTCGGGGGTGATAGTGCGACTGAGCGCCGCGCTGCTTGTCATCACGGGAATCTGGATTCTGGAGAACATCATAGCCTATATCGAATCGCGCTGGCTGCCAATTTATTTGATACTTTCGGGCCTCGTCAAAGTGATGTCGATAAGTTCATCCATTGCTCAAGGGTTTCTCAATACCCAACTGTGTCTGTGTTCAACCCAG
The DNA here is from genome assembly GCA_004369065.1 of Pluteus cervinus. Taxonomy (NCBI): domain Eukaryota; kingdom Fungi; phylum Basidiomycota; class Agaricomycetes; order Agaricales; family Pluteaceae; genus Pluteus; species Pluteus cervinus. Next base: position 99,205 of record ML208312.1, on the reverse strand, counting down.
GAGCTGATGGACTCTTAGAGTCTTACAATCGATAAATTCGGTACGCAAGTGGAAATATCTCGGGACAAACCATTCTCCACCCTCGCGAAAGCACCTTCTCAAGTTCTCTACCTCTCGTTAGATGTCATTTAAGGATGTCTATCACCACCCCACACCTATGGGGAACACAAGATTTCGGGATTCTCTATGGAGGCACCTTTCTGTGGCGTATAGCGGTTCCCTTCGAAATCTTTTGACCACATTGTGGTTGAGGCTCCTTTGCTGTCTTCTATAGCAAATCGTCGTATGGTTTGGATGTTATAAAGTCGGGGGATCCAGCTTAGTCTGGTTCTCCTTCCCAACTTTTGGTTCACTCGTACCCAACACACTATGGGGAATCGGTTTTGGCCTCTCGCTCTCCTCTTTGCAGCCTCTCTCCCTTTTTCATTCGCAGATGACAGCCTTGGAGGTCCAAAAGACGGTCTTCACTTCAACATTGAAGCTCGTGCTGAAAATATCGATGGTACAAGACCCGTTTATAAGGATGCAAAAGCCTCGATCGAGGCGAGGGTTAAGGATTTATTACCCAGGATGACGTTGGAGGAGAAGGTCTCTCAGTTGTACGTTTCCTTTATATTATGGCGAGTATCAGAGGTGTTGAGTGTTAATGGGTGTTGTGGTGTAGGCTTCAAGGTGATATGAACGGTTGGATGACGAACTTGAATGATCCTTCGGATAATACGAAGAGTTTTAATCGGACTGGACTTGTGAGTCCCTTCCTTCTATACATTATGTTTAACTTCTCAATACCGACTTCATGGATGATCAACAGGTCGAAATGATGCGATTAAAAGGCGGCAGCATATGGGGAGGTTACCTTATGCCTTGGGACAGATTCGTCTATGGAGTTGAAGTGGGCCAACGCTACCTCATGGAAAACACCACATTAGGAATCCCAGCTCTAATCCAATCCGAAGGTCCGTACTTACCTTTTCCAATTCACAACTTCACAAATATAATCTTCCCAAAATTCATTATGATTGATCTGCGCTTGGTCCATTGACATCTTCCGCTGTCTTCTGTCTTTCTTCTCATTCTGATTCTCACGAACTCCAATTTCCTCATTTGATTAAATTGGATTTTTTTGGGTGGTATATATACCGTACCGTGGTGCTCATACTCCTTTTCTTATACCCTCCCCAGGTTTACACGGGTTCACCAACAACGGAACCATATTCCCTTCCCCAATCGGTCTCGCCGCCACATTCGATGTTCCCCTCGTTCAGTCTATCGCATCCATAATTTCTTCTGAAGCCGAAGGACTTGGTATTTCCCACATCTTCGCACCAGTCCTCGACTTGGGAAGAGAATTACGATGGGGTAGAGTGGAAGAAGGGTTTGGAGAAGACCCTCATTTGACGGGAGAGATGGGATTAGCGTATGTTAGTGGGTTACAAGGTGGGAAACGGAGGAATGCAAGTGACAGTGCGGTTGCGAGGATGGCGGCTACTTGTAAACATTTCGTGGCGTTTGGGAGTCCACAAGGGGGATTGTGAGTATTCTTTGAGTTGTTATGGATGGCTTGGGGTTGGAAACGACCGATGAATCGCTAATCCTTTGTAGGAATTTGGCCCAGGTTTCAGGAGGTGAACGGGAATTGAGGACGATGTATCTTAAGCCATTCGAAAGGGCGTGTTTGGAGAGTATGTCGATCATGACCGCATACTCGAGTTACGATGGAATCCCTGCCGTTGCGAATACATGTACGCCCTTCTCCTCTCCTTCTCATTTCTACGCCGTGTAGTGCTGACTTGAACATCCCCAGACGTCCTAACAGATATCGTAAGCTGCATTTCCCCCTCATATGACAATTTCCACCGACATGCGGGTTTTTAGCTTCGTAATGAATGGGGATATAAATATTGGGTGACCTCAGATGCTGGAGCCGTTGACTTACTCATGACGCTTCATGGGACGTGTGAGACGCGGGAATGTGCAGCCAAAGTTACGTTGGAAAATGGACTAAGTGGGGAGATGGGTGGAGGTGCGTTCTCATATTCTGATCAAACTCTGCACCTTACGTTCCGATTTAGGTACCTACACATACCTTACTCTGGCCGGTACGTTTTCCTCCGAATATTCGTAGTACCGGGACGCTGATATTGATGCCTGTGTGTCGTCCAGATCAAGTCAAAGCCGGAACAGTGGACGTCAAATATATTGATGAAACGGTCAAGACTCTCTTACGCACCAAATTCGCTCTTGGTCTATTTGAGAGTACGTCATCACTGCTTCCTTCGGGTTTCCCTAAATATTGCAACTGACTTTTGGTGTAGATCCATACCCGTACAGCGACTACCTCTCAACACTTCGAACCTCCAAATCTCGTGATACTCTACATTCGGCAGATGCAGAGAGTATCGTTTTGTTAGAAAACCGAAAGAATATCCTACCGCTCAGCAAAAAGATCGGCTCGGTAGCCCTTATTGGACCCCAAGCTGCTCGTGTCTCCGTACGTTTTTTTACACCCCGACCTTTTCAAGATATGAAAATTAATCAACCTACGTCTTTTAGTTCGGCGACTATGTCTTCTACAACGCAACTCTAAACGCTCTGTCACCCCACGACGGATTCAGACAACATCTCACCGATACCTCAGTCAAGGTCAATTATGCGGAAGGATGTCAACTTTGGTCGATGTCGGAATCTGGGTTCGACGCTGCAGTAGCTGCGGCTTCTCAATCTGATGTTGCTATCGTCGTCGTTCGTATTTCTTTTGTCCACTGATCTTTCTCTTATTAACGTCTTTTTTTTGCATTTGATACGTACGTCCAGGTCGGCACCTGGTCCCTCGATCAAACTCTCCTCTGGTCACCTGGAACAAACGCAACCACAGGAGAACATGTGGACGTATCCGATTTAGGACTTGTTGGTGCACAACTTGACCTCGTGAAAGCTGTTAAAGCGACGGGTAAACCAACTGTTGTGGTGTTTGTTAGCGGAAAGCCAATAGCGGAGCCTTGGATTCAACAAAGTGAGTGGTATTTATGATACAAGGAGCATATTAAGCTGATGGAGTGACCGATAGATGCGGATGCCGTTATTCAACAATTTTATCCTGGAGAACTTGGAGGTCAGTCGAAGAGTGATTAGCATATGATCTTGGATCGCTCACCCTTTGCTTTCGTCAATAGGGCTGGCATTGGCCGAGGTGATTTTCGGGGACGTCAATCCATCTGGTGCGTGATACTGACTATCACGTTCAATTACCTCCGGACTTAATTGTAGCTGACTCTGGCATAGGAAAACTCCCGGTCTCGTTCCCTCGTGATGTTGGAACCACGCCCGTTTTCTATAACTACTTGAAGGGTAGTCGACCCATCGACACAGGAAGTGTTCTTGAAGACGGAACACTTAGGTTTGGCCACCAGGTTCGCTTGTTCAATTCTTTGTGACTTCGTCGAAGTATCGGGCTGATATTTGGGTACAGTACGTTCTGAACAGTCCGCTCCCATTATGGAGTTTCGGTCATGGGTTAAGTTATACAACATTCAATTAGTACGTCCTTTTCCAATTTGCAAAGCTATACTAAGGCTGATGCGATGGATTGTGTGTAGCACCGACCTTAAGCTGTCCTCTTCGACCATTCGGAAGAACGCAGACTTTAACGTAACCGTAACTGTTCACAATACCGGATCTGTCGATGGAAAGGAAGTTGTCCAGGTAGGGAAATGATTTTCTCAGGTTCAACTACCATATGGCTGATTTCATTTGAATACTCAGGTCTATATCACCGATGTACTCAGCTCAGTCGTCACACCAAACCAAGAACTCGTCGGCTTCAAAAAAGTATTCATTGCGTACGTCTCATTCTCTCCCCCTTCTTTTATCGCATTCAAACTGATATTCAATTATTCGTAGGGCTGGTAAATCCACAACTGTAACGATACCCGTAACTTCGGCGCAATTGGCAGTATGGACGAATAAGAAAGGATGGGTAGTTGAACCTGGGAAGTTTTCGGTCAAAGTTGGGACGAGTGATACGACGTTTGCACAGACGACTTTGACGGTGCAGTAGGCTGTTAAAAATGTTGATACAGTAAATTATCAGAGTATGGGCCCGGTGATGAAAGAAAATCGGAGAATACAGAGTGGAGTGTAAAGCCTCAGGTAGGTGATCAAAGATGAGGTATATACGAAGTCCACAAGACGGTTTGGAAAGCATCGGATGATAGGTTATGAAGAGTAAGGAGAGCGAGAACGAGAAGACAGAATCGCGAAAGAATGTAGGAAATGGGTATAATATAGACTATGGCGACTCCCAGAACATTGCCCAGACTTTTCGCTATTTTATTCGGCCAGGATCCTTCCGTTGATCCTGATTCAATCGTTTCACAAATGCTGTTCGCAATCCCCAAGACCCCCAACGCGAAGGGGACTGAAACCAGCACGACAGTCGATATCCTCCAGAGGAGTTGTTCTGCATGTGCAGGGAAACCGGCGTTCCAGGAAATCAAATGGATAGTACCAAAGATCATACCGATAAGTGCCGATAGGAAAGAGATCAAAACTAGAGTATCACTACCGCCGGGGGGTTCGAGTGCATAGAAGGTGGAAACGTGGGTTGCTTCGTCGTGCACCTTGTCTTCGGTGAATAACTGTGCAAAAGTGTTGAGGATACTCCATAACCCATCCAGAATTTGAGACGGTAACTTCGTTATGGTGTGATATGGTGCAATAATCAACCAATCACGAGCTATTCGCCATCCTCCACGCTGGTTGAGGTCCTTCTTGAAACTGTCAACTGCGGTGCGAGTCTTGTTGTGAAGGCTCCTCCAGAGGCCTCCTTTCGACGAAGCTTCCTTCTCTGGAGACTCCTGACCAAGTAGGGTCTCGGCCTCAGAGAGCAATGCATTTGGGCGATCATCGAGAGAGGATTCGACGACTGCTGGTGTCGACTGAGATCCCGACTGGGGCTCAACTTGATCGTCTGGTTCGTCATGAACGTCGACGTATAAGGTGAAAAGTACGTCAAGAGGCTTATCCCACCAAAGCCCGTACATGATGCCATTGAGGACAGCGAAAGCGAGTGTGACAACCTCCAGTTCGGTTACCGCAACTTCTGTTGGATCCTAGCCAGGCATTCGAGGACGAACCAAGTTGTTTGTAGAGTGATGAAGGTTTTGGATAGTGCATCTCCTTTACTTTGATCTTGAATTCGTTTTTGAGATATGAGCCGGAGATCATCTATGCTTATCTTCCCAGACCGTAGCAAGTCGATGAAAGTTGGGGGATAGAGGATTTTCTGATTGTCCTTTCGCCCAAAGCCTCCCATTTGAGCAAAATAACCGTGAGTACGAGTCCACTTGAGTTCTGCCTTTTTGAGTACGTAGACGAGGAGGTACGTTGCTGTGACTTACCAGGTTTGATTTTGTTCACTTCATCTGCGATTGCCTTAGCCCCCAACCATTGTCTCATAGCCCACCAAAGTACGGCTTCAGGTGCGAGCAACGCGAAGAATGTTATCTTTATTCGTATGCGTTGGCGCGCCCACCAAGATGCATCTGGATCAGGGATGTTTTGGTGGATTGCGCGATACACGCAGGCGGCGATAGTGAGGACACAACTTCGGATGATGTCGACAAGAGTTCGTTCCATGGGTCCGGAACATTCGCATACTGTTTGTCGTTTGAAGAAAGCGGTATGGACTACGGCTGGGGCTATCTCTGGTCCTAATGGAGCAGTTTGCACTTGCAAGATCGCCAATGCGAAGAGGAGAACGGTGAGCATGCTAGTCTACGTCAGGCGATCAGGACGAGGTTCATCGATATCAAAGGAAAGAAGTCAAGACTCACTCACACCCACGGCGTCGCGATGGAGAATGAATCGATAATTACAGTAGCAGACCACGAATTAACTAGAAAGAAGGGAGGTCCCAAACCGTCCGCCGTGTCCAGGGGTGTGGGATTCCGGGTTAGTAATCGAAACCATTTTTAGCTTCGGCTGAAATCTTGGTTGAAACGATGACCAGCGTCCAGCTACTGGATCTACCAAGCGAGCTTATCCTCCTGATTGCTGAGAAGGTGAAATCCTGTTGATATCTTCCCAAAATTGGGTGTCATGCCAGCTAAACTGGACCTGTCTATGCTAGATCCCCGACCGTTCTACTACACTCGCCCTCTGGTCGACCTCCCAACTCCTCAAAGAACTCCTCACCCAACAAGGCTTCTCTCATTTGATACTTGATTTTAGAGGTGAACCCCCGAGGGTGCTGTCTTCAATCGAACATCTTCGAGCGCTCGGGGATGGGACTGCCCTAGCTTGTCGTTATGCACGCACCCTGGAGATTTGGTCCTTACGCAATCTGTATTCTGGTACCAGATATACTACCCGTGAGGGAGTAGGCGAGGATGAGGATTTCGGTGATGTTTTGGAGGAAGCATTAAGTGGCTTGGAGTGTATAAATAGCTTGAGGTACGCACTATCAACTCGAATCGTTTGACTCCTGCCGTAAAACTGATATAAGTACCTCTTCTGTTTAGCTGGTTGGCCGGTTGGGGAGATCTAACAAATGTCGAAGAAGGTGTCATACGGGGTGTTCGATCCCTGGTTTCCTTTCACCAGGGTTTTACTGCCACCATCGCAGCGTTCCGGCCGAGTGCTCCTGTCGTGCAGCAGCTCCGGGATATTTGTCCAACGTCCTTCATATTAGTGGTAGAATGGGGTATGCATGTCTTGTATGGGGGGTTGAGGTATCATTGTCGTAGGGATACAGGTATCCTGGCATTTGAGTACGTTTCTACCTATGATCCTCGTATCTGTTCAATCCTAACTGTACAATTCAGCCTTAACATTCGAGTTGACGGGACCCTTCGCTCTGAGTTTGAAGACCCTCCCGTGACGCTGAAAGATATGACATATTGGTTACCAGTGGCGAGTTTCAAAGGCATTCAAACGTTGAAAATTAGCGGAATGCAAACGGATGTCTCCCAGACCGTGTTCTACCAACCGGCTTTCTGGATGGCACTGCAAGATGCACAATATCAACTCATAGAGTTCTCCGTGGACTTTATCACAGATACGATGTTGGATTATCTGGCATCCTTCTCGACTTTGCGATATCTCTGTATCAGGGACACTCAAACGCCTACTGGTGTACATGACTCGGAGGATTCCGCATCCAAATTTTACAAGAGGGTGTTACGAGCTCATCGCGACACTTTGCAAACTTTGGCTGTCGATATCACGTTGCCAGGACCTTGGTTTTTACAACATAGCAACATGGAACACCTTTTTGCTTGCCGAAATCTTCAGAGGCTAGCTATCCCTCTATCTCCCCCTACAGATGCCATTTCAGAAGATCTTTTGGTACGCTTCTACTACTCCTTCCTTTAGGGTTTTTATGCCTTGCTGAACAAAGCCGCTCAGCATCGAGTACTCAGCATGCGAACGTTGTTACCATATCTATATCAGTTATCGATTTTGGAGACGAAAGATGCCTTCGGCCCTGGGATATCACGCTTCGATTCTTTTATCAAGGCCTTCAAGAGGAAAGGACCCCCAATTACGGCGCTGGGGATGCGCCAATCTCGTTTCAAAACTTATTCGGAAGTGGATGGAAATGAGAAGGTCCTTCGCTATAGCTAGAATTTGCAGCCAATGTAGCGATCATCTTCGTAAAACTGTAGCAAATGCCGCAATTACCCATGCAGTCAACGACCCCGCTTATTGGTCGCGTGTTCACTGTAAGATCTTCTGCCAATGAGGAAAATATATCTTTGTCTTTACACATAAAACCCCAAGATCAGGAGGCAGAATACTATACATGGAAGAGAGAATACGAAGTACAAGGGGAAGAGTAAAGCTAAAAGACCCAATTACATTCTCAAAAGTGAGGAATGTATGAGGTCCATATGACAGCTTGAAAAGCGGCGGGAGAGAGATTCTGGAGAGTAAGAAAAGCGAGAACGAGAAGACAAAAGCGAGCAAGAATGTAGCAAACAGGTGCGACAAGGACCAGACCAATTCCCATAATGCTGGATATCATCTCCCCCATTGACCCAAATTGAGTTTTTGTAAAAGCCTCCGAAGCAAGCCCTAGAATCCCCAACGCGGGTGGTGTTGCAACTAGTACGATAGTTGATATCCTCCAGAGGAGCTGTTCTGCATGTGTGGGGAAAGGGGCACTCCAGGAAAGGAAATGAACGGCGCCAAAGAGCATACCAATGAATGCAGATGCGAAAGGAATCCAAAAGTCGTCATCATCACGGCTTTCCATTGCGTAAAAGCTGGAAATATGGGCCGCTTCATCATCCACCTCGTGTTCGTCGAATAATCGACCAAACGTCTCGATGACACGCCATACTACATCAAATACTTGAAGTGGTGAAGCAATCAACCAGTCACGGGCTGTACGCCACCCCCCACGCTCCTTGAGATCCTTCTCCGAGGACACCTGACCAAGGAGCGTCTCGGTTTCAGAGACTAGCGTGTTGGAGCGATGATCAAAGGGCGATTCAACGACAGTTGATTTCTGCTGGACGATTGGCTCTGACTCGGCTTGTTGATCGTCTGCTTCGTCACGAACGTCAATGTATATGGTGCAAGCCACGTTAAGAGGCTTATTCCACCAAAGCCCGTACATGAAACCATTAAGGACGGCGAAGGCAAGTGTGACGACCTCCAATTCGGTTACGGGTAACTTCTGCTGGTAGCGAGCAAGGCATTCGAAGACGAACCAAGTCGTCTGTAGCCCGACGACGAGTTTTGATAATGCGTCGCCCTTGCTTTTGTCTTGAATGTGTTTTTGGGTTACTAGTCGGAGATCTGACATGCCGATTTTGTTTGATCGCAGGAGGTCGATGAGTGTCGGGGGATACAGAATCTTTTGATTGTCTTTGCGACCAAGGCCACCCATCTGAGCGAAATGACCATGCGTACGAGTCCATTTAAGCTCTGGTTCAAGTTGAGTATACGTCGTCGGCTGGTGGATACGTCGCTAAAACTCACCAGGTTTGATTTTGTTCACTTCATCTGCGATCGCCTTAGCCCCAGCCCATTGCCTCATAGCCCACCAGAGTACAGCTTCAGGCGCTACCAATGCAAAAAATGTGATCTTGATCCGTACCCATTGACGCGCCCCCCAAGATGCGTTCGGATCAGGAATATTTTGATGGATTGCTCGATAGACACATGCAGCGATGGTGAGGAGGCAACTCCGGATTATGTCGGTAAGAGTTCGTTCTAGGGGTTGGGAACATTCACAGGGGGCTTGTCGTTTGAAGAGAATAGTATGGAGGATCGTTGGGGCGGTTTCTGCACCAAGTGGAGCTGTTTGCCCTTGCAGAACCACGAGTGCGAGGATTAGGATGGTTAGCATGCTATAGGATGTGATATGAGCCAAACCAGTAGTACAAAAATTAGTGTAGCTCACGAGTGTGCGGGTCACCTGGAGGGTGGTGGCTTTTCGAATCCAAGAGGACTTGGTTGCCTATTGTTGCCTCCAGTTCGGGTGTGTTGCGGCTCGGCGGCTATTCCCGCGGCGCTTAAATCTTGCGTGTATTGGTAGGCGCCCTGCCAGCCACTCCTGTTTCACTACATCGACATGGCAGAGAGCTCGCTCCCCCCGGAGGTGTCCAACATCATTATATCCCAACTCAAACATGATTTCGCCGCTCTCAAAGCTATCTCACTCACCTGCAAACAATGGCTCTTCGTTGCTCGTCCATTTCTCTATAGTTCCGTTCTTGTAACTATTCGCCATGCTCAGCCCGCAACTGATAGCGCAAATATTCTCGCTGTAGTCCATTTTCCAGGATACAAGCCAGAGTATACGACCCACCTCACACTCCAATCGTCTCCTCATATAATCTTATCGTTCTCTTCGTCCCTCTCGCTTGGTCTCCCGCTCAATGTCTTCACAAATGTCCATACCCTGACACTCTCCCGGATCCACATTGCCGAACTCCCAGCTATCCCCCCGCAAGACACCTTCTCTAGGCGTATCACGACTCTTCGGCTCCACAGACTGTACTACACCCATCCAAAAGATTTTACAAAGCTTATTTTGGCCTTTTCCTCCGTCCGTTGTTTCTCCTCGCACCCAATCGAAGGGAACAGATTTCGCACAGACAGCTATGTATTAGGTGCGGAGGCGCCCCCTCTCGAACTCCTTCCCCCTATCGAGTGCTTTAGTGCACGACTTGATTTGTCTCCCGGATTTCCGGCCGCCTTACTCGGTATCTTATCGGAGAAACGGTGTGTTAGACGCTTATCAGTGGTGACGACTCTTGCGAGCAGGGTAGAATGCTCTTATCTTTCTGAGCTCCTGACACATGCAGGGGCCATGATACCGATGTGGGACTTGGGGTTGAACTGGAAATCGACTATTAGATATAACGCTTGTACGTACCTTCATCTGCGTACATCCTGACATGACATCTTAAACCCGCGACTGACAATGCTTTTTAAAAGCGGTTATGTGGGACCTCCGATTTTGGAACCTCAGAGGGCTTCAAACCTGGACGGTATCCCTCCTTGATTTCGGAATACCGTACAAACACGCTCTCAGTTATATCTTTATCCAAGACATGCTGGGGACTCTCGTTTCATTTCATCATCCCCATCCAAATTTTCATACTATCAGATTCTCTTTCGTCGCCCAATCTACGTCCCTTCGGGATATCAAACGTACCCTCGCAATCAGAATTGAAGAGGGCCTTACGGCCAATCTTATCGATCTTGACAAGACGGAGATCGAGGGGATTATGGACTGTCCATCTACTCAGGACAGTCGCGCCGACGAGAGGCGTTTCGGTCATTTTCGTAATATCTACTCTGGCCGTAGCAACGTCTGGTCTGTATGCGACTTCGAACTGGCCAAATCCCAGATCCGTGAAGTGGTTGTAGAGGTACATGGTTTGGAAAGGGCAGACTCTTTTACCAGAAGGTGCCAAGGTGGTTTTGGCGGAAACGATGCCAGTGGACGAGAATTGGACAAACTCGAATCAGAGATGGAAGTGGACGAATTGACAGAGTTGGTACAGAGTTTGTTTCCGTTGTGTGTCGAACAGGGTTTGGATGTGCGTGGAGAACTGGGCATTGCCAGGAGAGTATCTGGTATCTGGGGAGACCATGATTGTAGCCAATTGACTGAGGCCCATATATAGCTTCCATTGGTATTGTGTCCATTCGGAAAGGATGACAGTATAGTATGTAGCTAGTCTCTTTGGAATGTCTGTGAATGAAGAATGATAAACCTGGAAACCTATGAATTGTACATACAACCGTACAAAAGTGTGGATACTTGGTGGATACAATAATACAAGCGAGTCAAAAGCATATGGAGTTCGGATACAATATGTATGAGTCAAAGCAAAGGAGAGTTGAATAGAACAACCGAGCGTGTGGTCATAGATGGGGGACGGCGTCAGCCCAATTAACTTTACGATATACCCCAACTGGTAAGGATCGTAAGCAGGTGAACATCAGAATGATGAGCCCGATCCTAGCAAGAACGTAAGTAACCGGCCCAATAGCCCAGATCCACAAAGGGGCACCACGCCAAATCTTGAACCAATTAACGATGATATAGACGAATAGAGCAAAGACGAACGCAAAGGCACTGAAGGCACTGGTAAGCCGCCAAGCCCAAAGTTCTTCCCGTGTCGGGAAGCTAAAATTCCAAGCAAGGCAGTGGATGATGTTGAAGATAATCCCTACCACCATCCACCCAACTCGAATATACGTGCTCTCCCCGCCCCTCATAACACCCCATGCGTAGTTTTCAATCCGCTGATTGTTAACTCGCTTATCCCATTCCTCTATCGTCATTCCCAATGACTCCCGAATCTCGTGAATATTCAACTGCCCGTGAAGATAAATTTTCTCTGCTGCTTCAACGTCTTTAGGCTTGTTCCACCAGCAAATGTAGGTGATCAACATGCACAATACGAATGCACATGTCGCCAGTTCGAGTTCGGAGATGGGAAGTTTGTACACCACTCTGCGCATAACGCAGTCAACGACTAGCCAAAGTGCCTGAAGGCAAGCAAAGCCTTTCGAAAACACATCTGCTTTGCTCCGATCTCTGATTTGCTCTAACGTGATGGTTGGAGCTGCCATGTGCCCATTCTCGATGAGCCATTCCAAAATACGAGTTGTGGCGGGGAAGGGTTTTCCGCTGACCGGATAGACGATGAAGCCTCCCATGTTCGCGAAGTATGAGTGGGTCGTCGTCCAGTTGGTGCTCCCCAGTGCTCTCATCGCTTCCGTCCTCCGAGATGCAGCAAAATCCCCCATAGCAAGCCCCGTCACGATCTCCGGACCCAATGCAGCGATGAGCATCCATTGAAATTTGCGAAGGAAGATACGGAAGAAGGTATCGTTTGGGTTGGGCACGTTCAAATGGAGAACGGCGAAGGTGCATGCGAGAATTGTGGCGAGGCATGTGTAAAGGAGTTCGAACGATCCACGCTCAAGAGGATTAGGTTTCCATCCTATACGGGTATCGTCGGTGACATTCACGGCTGGCATCGGTGAAATAGATGGACAAGTCGTGAGTACTGTGAGTACTGTGAGTGGAGGTGGATGATGGAAAGTGCGGATTCGCTTCCGAGGATGATCGGCATTGCCTTAAAAAACCCTTCGTTCGGTTGGGCGCTCGAGAGGACCCTTGCTGTGCTGATCCAAGCCGTGTTCAACTCGCAATAAGACTTGAGATAATTTAGCAAAAATGGCAAGAGAAGTTAAGAAGACAAACATGACGGTTTGAATGCTTACCAGGATCCCAGAAGTTCTTGGTGAGCTTGATGGCTGTACTCTGCCAAGTGAGCTCATGGTGTCGAGGGCAACAGACGGGAGGCTTCTTGACCAGCTTGGCGGGCTCTTAGGTCCAAGGGACGAATAACCGTGCCCTCATGGGCGCATATCTCCATCGGTCGCGTCGGTCGAAGAGCTGCGCGGTGGGCGTAGTAGAAAGCATGCCACCTTCGCGTTATCCTGCGACGAAGTAACCCAAGTTTCAAAATTCAACCGGCAACTATCACACTCGTGCCGCTTCGGCAATTCGGGAGATCCCACGGTCCGGGCCGGCCAAACCCTCTTACCTCAAGTGCGCAGCTCCTTGTACTTTGGGGTGCCTTTCGAATACCACAAGTTCTTTGGTTTCAAGGTGCACCAATAGTTTCTGTTACAGTCTGGCCTCTAACGCAGCGTGTCAGACCAAGTCATCGGACTGACGCAGTCCGTTTAGGTGCCCGCCCACTTGCACCATCGATGGCGGACAGCTCAAAGCCCAGCTTAATTTCTTAAGTTGATTGAACGGGGACTCTCACATCTAATGTTACACTCCCGCACTATCACCTTATCCCATTTGGTATCGTATTCGGGCTTCTCCCCATTCTATAGCCTCCCTGCTAACTAATCTATTTAAGCAACGTAAATCAGCATGTGGGGATCTACCTTTTTCGACAATATCATTGGCTCCTACGCACAGGTTGCGTTGCTGGGATTTATTTGTTATCTCGACCTGTCTCGTGGGCCCTTTTCCAGACACTGATAGCGGGACTACCTCTGTCGTATCGACGACGCATGGTGGAATACCGCGGGGCATCGGCCACGGAACAGGTCCAAAACAGCACCATCTGATCACATCACTCCACCGATGCTACTTTTCACCCTTCCACACCGTTAATACCATATTCATCTCGGTTGCCCGCTCATAATGTGCATCGTACCCGCGCCACCCATATTTATTCCTCGAACCCTAACACATTTCGTGGAAGTCTTGACCGTGAATTAGGCATACCCTGTATCACCAGGTCTAATTTCGTCGCCTCGAGGAGACCACTGACACTCTCAACCCCTACCTTCTTTCACGTTTTCTAGCGAACAGGATTTCCTTCCCTGCACTAGCTGTGAGATCCGGAGGTCATCTGGCGGGCATTCTGTCGTAGATCCCTTCCTGCGTCAGTCCAAAAAGAGAACCACTCTCCCGTCAAAACCCCCATTCGACAACCTCGTGTCCAATCTTTTAGCAAAGACACGTCCAGCGGCTCCGCTCATTGCAACCGAGAAATCTAGTATCCATTGACGGAGAGCGTTCCTGGTTATCCTGTTCCAGCAAATTCAGCCCACCATCGAGGCCTGTCGCCGCGCACCTCTAACCCAAAACGTCATATTCAACGGAGGCGTCCAATAATGATGATGGGGCGCCGAGATGACAAATGGTATCTTTGAAATCGTGGATGATTAACGTACGTCGTTGCCATACAATTGCGTGATTACGGATCGGGACTTATAATCGCAACTGCAGAAGGGACGATTATAGGCATCTCGTAAGTCTTTCAGGATTAAGAACGTGCTTTTTTGTTTGAACGGCTGCGGGGAAGGCCAATGGCGGCCCTGATTTAGGTCTGGATGTCGGTGCGGTGCATAACTCTACCTTAGAACTGCAACCTGCCGAGGACCAAATGAGGAGATCGTGGCATTCATCTTGCTATCATGACCGAACTGCGATGCATGCACGGTGCCAGACATCTTGTCCCTATCCTCGATTTCCAAAACATCTTCATGGTCAAGCAGGGAGGTCAGGAACTTTTCTGTTCGAATGCTAACATCGGAGGAGGCATCCGAATGAAATCAGACATTCCTTCGGTTCCTCCGAGTAAATAAGGTATTCGGCGCAGTTACAGTGCCATCATCAGGTTATGAACAAGTCTAGATTCAAAGGAGATCTCCCCTATGACCGTCATCAGACGGGCGGGGTGATGAGCGTTAACACGTCCCTTAACATGTGTTCGGCCATGATGATAACTCGAGAACATGGCTAATCAGCTCTCTTCACAGCGAAGAGGGAATTCAAACAACACTTTCAGCAATCACTTGAACAACTTGAATTGGAGAAATGCAACACCGTACCTCGACATGCCTTTAACGCCCCGACTTCGAACGCCACCGACACGCAGTGAATATGTAGACCCGTCAAGGAAACGAGGCAGTCAAGAGGGTATTCATGTGAAGGGAAACAGATGGTCCTGTTCTTTTACTCAATTGCCTGGCTAATAGTAGCACAATTGCACGCAAAGGTGTTGCTTGCGACTGGGCACAATATCTTGCACATGACCACGCTCACACCAACTCTATCGATTGATACGTAAATTAATATGGATGCTAAAGGCGCACTCCCGTTATTCTGGTAGTCTAGATGCTGCCCTCCCGTCTTCCCATTTCTCCCGCCTTTTGATTGCGGTGAGTACCTTACACCCTTTTACCGCGATTTCCTGTGCACGAGTAAAACCTTCAATGACATTGCGGATCGGCCATCTCATAAAACTTCTCTATGAATGACCCAAGAGGACCTTCAATGGCAGAATTTCGATCGTGGGAGTTTGAAGCACGTCAGAATCTGCAAAGTAGGAACGGGTAAAAAAGCCAGCATCCAATCAAACAACGACGTACTGGAGTCTAATTAGAGCTTGATGCGGGGAAGCGTAAGTTACCAACGATCTCTAATTGAGAAAGCCGAAGGAACCAGAGTAGATAGTAACTGAGTAATTAGTTGGATATATATTATCATTATCGTGAAATTGGGAACGAGTAGGACCGAGGAGATTGAGCTGTAAACGCGTAAACACGCGTATCGTGGCTGTGGCGTAAGACGTGAAGCATAAAGAAGTATATACCTCTCACTCGTTGTCTAGTTGAGGAGGTGCTCGGAGCTCTCGCCAAGACTCTAAATCTGCATTTACAGCACCTCACTTTGCACGGAGGCTTTTGTCGAGACATGTTGCAGCGACATAGACACAGAAGTCTCTGGAAAAGGGCCCGAACAGCTCTTATAAGACCAAGCCTTTTCGTCCACGTTTGGAGGGCGAAGGATAGAAGTTTCCGAAGCGCGGTTGGAGAATAACGTAACCACCTGACAAAGGAAGTCGAAGGAAAGAAATGAGATTGAACATTCGGTAATAAAAAAACACGAGAAGGAACAGACAGCGAATGAGGAGGGGAAATTCTTGCGGAGTGCGGGTGGACATAGAAGGAATGAACGAGATCGATTGATACCTTAGAAAAAAAGGACCCTACACCAAAGGTGAAAGTTCCGACATGCGGACACCACGAGCAAATGCAGGCTTGGGTATCTTTTCCTATTCTAAGTAAGGCGTTGATCTTTCTCGAGTGGTTTGCTGCGCACTTCGAAGAAATTATCTGGATATGGATTTTGGGCGCGAAGCGTGATCTAGCCTTCTAGTGATAATTTGTTGAGATGTCCAGGTGGGTGAGAGGGTCGGAACGCCTTGGGTTAGTTAACTCCTAGGATTGGCAGGAAAAACAGACACGTACGTACGCCCTTCGGGCAACGTGCCCTCATTCATGGTGGTAAGATTGATTTCGGTCGGGGACCTAGATGACGCTGGATTAGTGCGGAAGTGAGGTGTCGTTGGGGTGTGGTCGGGAGCCCGATCGATGTCGCTGATGAGGAGGACTTTGAGGCGGTTCCTTTGTGTGGCATTTGGTCGTCCTTGTATTCGATAGTCGACACCGAAGCAAGCGGAACGCCGCGATGGCGCACTATGGCATGCCACAGCATCATTCTCGATTCGTCCTAGATACCGAGACGAATCATTCACCGAGGTCTGTAACATAGAGGTCGTCAGCGACATTGCGATGCCGTGGTTAAATCACCATTCCAAAAACAAGAGTTGCCTCGCATTCGAATAAAGAATGCGAAAGGTCGGCTGGTTCTGCCGCCGAATTTCATTATTCTTCACCTTATCGAGTTTGGTTCCCCGGCTGCCGCTCATATTCGACGTTGAAATCCCCATTTAACCTTGATGGTGGGACGGGGATCGGTGGCAATTAAAAGGTTGCAACAAGGCGCTGGAGGGTGAGGCTATCTCAATAAGAGCCAATGAGAAGCGGGGTTACAATAGGTGTCGGGAGGCCTGGCCGGGGAGGTACGGGACGGTGCAGCGAATTCCCCTTCGATTTTTTCGTACCTAGAAAGTTCCCAACAATCGGATATAGTAGGTGAGTACCAACGATCAGGATCTCTTGAAAGTCACAATATGTCAATGAATTCTGGGGTGGGTGGAGGCGACAAACGCCTGCTCTGACTTCCTAGGTCACAGGCCAAGATATAGAATGAATTAATCTGATAACAGAAGGAAAGACGCCCACCGCCTACCGATTAACGAGCGCAGTCCATACGTACACCGCTCCGTGACGTTGTCGCGTTGATAAGACCCAAAGTACCTTCCGTTAACCTAAGGAACAACACTGACGTAAAGTCCGCCATGATGGCGGGATTTAGTACTCAGTAGAAGGTTTTTTTCTTCGCGACTTCGCACCTGTTTGACTTTAGCTTGGCTCGGAGTCGAATGTGGGGTTCACTAAGCTCAGACGGGAAAGTTAACTCGCAAACGCTGTCGACTCGGATCTCCGCTGTCTTCCTCACCCCCTCCGTCGTCATCATTATACAACCAAAGTTGTACCGAGTCTCCACATCAAAATCCCGTCCCCGCCTCGACTCCCACCAACTCCGCACCAATCGTAATAGCCTGAGTTAGTGCGCCGTACCTTTGAAGAGTGTCCAAGGTCTGAGCAAAGGCCGACGTGTGTCACAAACGCCGATATTCAATGGCGTTGCGTCGTTAGAGTGTCCGCCGTCGCAGCAGAATCATTAGTGTGAGCTGTGATCTATTCGAGGTCAAGGGTGACGTTCCTCAAAGCGTAAAAAAACCCTACCACTACATCCCCCATGCGCCTTTCCTGAGGTGATACACCCCGACCTAAACGCACGTAGCGTGTAGGAGATTCCATTCTCTATCATTCATAGTCATATTCAAGATCAACGGGGCTCCAGGTGAAACCTATTTTTCGTTAGCAGCACGGAGCTTCAGGTAACCCACCTCTAATCGACGGTGAGTTGTCGTTTCATCACATAGAGTCATAATAGTGAGTTTAACCTCTGCGAGTCCTGTCTGACGTACATAGTTTCCTTGTTGATCAATCATTCTGTGTGATCAGTTAGCTACTTGGCTTTGTATCCCGTCGCCCAGATAATTGGTTTGGACAGCTTCCCAATCGCCGGTGGCATTGCTTGATAGGAGCTGCAAACCATCGACATCGACAGGTCTCGTCACCGACAGTATCACCGCCATCAAGAAGGGCGGGATTTTTCTAAAGCACGAGGTTATCTTCTCCGCCCAAGTCTCTTCGCAGATCCTCAGACTTGTACCTACTTCGAGATCTAATTGGCGGCTGTCAGTTAGTTGTCGAGAGAAGAGAAGACCACGGGTTGCGATGAATCCCTTGACGTCGACGTGCCAAGAACAGAGAGAAGAAAGACGACCAGAACAGAAGCTCACAAACCGTCGGCTGAGCTCGTTAAAAAAACTCAGCTTTAGAGACCGGATTTCTCAGACCTGGAAAGCCAAGAACATCCTATGACATACGAAAGTCGAAAGACACGAAACAAAACAAAACACTTACTGTACTTGCCAATCTACATCTTATCTTTTTGGTTGGAACCACGGAATGACGTATGTGATTGACTGTTTGGATATTGAATGATGATTAAAAACACGGAATCAGTACCGACCTCGATGGGTCCAATGCATAATGAAACGATGGCGCACCGAAGAAACAGTACACAGCATGCGTCAATGTGTCGGGGTCTATAATTGTGTCGCGCCTGTCAGTGGGCTTGGGCTCCGTCGTATCGGGGGAGCGGATTTAACCTCCCGTCGGTGTCCCAAGTGGCAGCAAGAACGCGTACACTGTACCGTCCGCTATGTAGTTCCTGGGACTAGGCATCCTGGTCTTTAGGCCCTAGGCCTTTCAGGTCCGACTGTCCTCCATGTCCCATCGTCCACGAGTCGGTTTCGGGTTACCCACACCATTGACAACTGTACCCAAAGGATCGGCAAGGGTATTAAAAAAATGCAATATAAAAAGGAACGTTTTCGTAAAAATTCAAGAAGGAAAGAGTTGGAGAAACCCGTCCTGCCGGAATGAGGCTGTGTTTCTGAGTATACCCTTTATGTCCTAAACTTTCTCGTCAGTTTTTCGTGGTTTTTCTTGTCTAGTTCCGAAGAAAACAGGGGAAAATCTGGAGTAAGGGCCGACTGATAAGTTAGGTAGACCGCTTATGAAAACATAACCGTTTTGTAAATCCAGGACATTGGCGTGCGTACCTACTTAGCCTTTCGTTCGAATCGAGTCTAATAAAATAGAATAATAAAAACCTGGGTTTCGTTCGGCATTAGAGAGGGTTGCGAATAATCAAAGATAAACTGGACTTACTGTAGTTGGTATATGATACCTCGAAATGTGTGGATCGCGCACTAAGGATGCTCCGCTTGTGCTTGTGAGCGGAAACGAGTCTTGACGTTTCATGAGAAATCGAAATGGATAGCTAATGGCGGTGGACGGATAGCAAATCAGAATAAGGTCAACCCGACAAACTGGCTGAGGGGGTTAGGTTAACCGGGCCTAAAGGCGAACGGTGAACGGGTAACTGATAAACTCGAGACACCGTCTTTCTCTCCGTGATAGCATATATTTCTGGAAATAAATCAAACACACACGAAAGGCACGAATTCGTTCGAATGGACAGAGGGTCAGGGGGTGGGGCGAGGTGGGTGTTGGTGCTGATTTCGTTTAGGTCATTCAATACAGAGGCTATCATGATCACTGTGTCGTGTTTCGAGAAAATCAGGTTAGCTACTTATTGGATGAGATGACCTGTTAAAGCAGGAGCGTACCGTGTACATGGAGGTGGAACGATGAATCCCGAGTGCCCGAGAGAAGTGTCGTAAGTGGTGCTTGCAGCGAGGTTGGTGGCGAGGCGGATGTCTGCCACTTGAAGGAACTCAAAAATTATCGTATTTCGGACCTTTCGGATATCGAATCAAAGCCTTTCGGACAAAGGAACGAACAGTATGCCACAGATAAATGCTAACTTGTTGAGATCACAAAGGACGAGGAATATTAGCTATCAGGA
Source organism: Pluteus cervinus (assembly GCA_004369065.1). Taxonomy (NCBI): domain Eukaryota; kingdom Fungi; phylum Basidiomycota; class Agaricomycetes; order Agaricales; family Pluteaceae; genus Pluteus; species Pluteus cervinus. Next base: position 79,221 of record ML208312.1, on the reverse strand, counting down.
GAAGAAGCATACCTGAAGGCGTTCGGAGAACTAGCGATCAGATAGGACTTCCAATCGAGCATCGTGTACGCTGAAAACGAGATTGCATATACCCCGTTCATTTGGTAGATAAGTTTAGCCTGAATGTAGCAGGAACGAACGCCATAGAAAGTGAAGGGAGTATAAGTTACGATCTTGCACGAGGGAGAGGGTAACTCACCAGGATAAACCACGGGAACACGAAACGATAGTAAGGGAAACGACTGTCAGAAAAAGGAGGAGACCCACTTCAAAACCCCGGTCATATCTAGAACTCGATGCAATAATCCCAGACTGAATAACGTCATACGCATACTAACGAACTCACAGGTGAGGTTTGAAAGGTTATTTGACACATGGGGGTGCGTTTGAAGCTATGGAAGGTATCTGAAAGTTCTGTTAAGGGGTGATGAAGAGAGAAGAAAGAAGGCCAATTCGAAAGAATGGGTCAGGTGGGATAATCTAAGTACATACCGTTGCAGACACATGCACAATCGTAGTAATCGACTTGTGAACTGGTATAGCACCCTATGACAGCCCCAATGATGCACCTGCTACGTCGTATCGTCTGTGTCGGAGAAAAATGAATCAATCGGAACATTTGAAAGGCAAGAAAGACGAACACGACTTCGCCTGGGGTACTTACATGCGATGCTGTCGTATTAATGTCCATTCGATAGGAGAAAGGACCATATCCGCGTTCTATGACGCGATGCACTCAGTGCCATTATACCAATCTGGAGGAAATGGCATTGGTTATGATTTAATCGCGGTAACTTGACGAACAACCCAACAGCGCTCACCGGCACTATTTGTTGATAATACCCCCCCAACCCTATGGCTCCTATCGTATGAGCGCAACTTGCCAATCACGAGTCTGTTGGCATTTTTCAGTGTAAAAGGTGAACGAAGCCAAGAAAACAGTTGAACTTGATTACGGCAACCTAACCCTCACCAGGTCAAACAAACTGCGCCTCGTCCACGTCACGGTTTTTGAACCCTGCCCCGCCAGTTGTTTTTTGGTCCACGCGGTTTATCGAAAAGAAGCAGCTTCTGGGGGACCACGAACGACGTCGCTAAACCCCGACTATTTCAGATCTTCAGAGCCTAAGCGCATGCGCTTACTTGAATTCTTCTTTGCGTTCCATCTTCCAAGAGTCTTGGCAAAACAGGACGACAACATGTCGAACCTATCAGTCGAATGTCCCACGTCACCACCTATGTATCTATCGTTTGTCATTTGTATGTCTTACCCTTCCGAATCATCGCACCGATGTACCATGCGATGGCGCTTATCCGAACCCCCAAACTGTTGTGTTCGAGGCGGAAGTCCGCCTATGTCTACCGATTCAAACAACTTCCGATGTCGGGTGTCGACGATCGGTAGACAACAAGGTCACCAAGGACAAGAACAAGAAAAATAGCCAAGATAGGAAAAAGAGCGGCCCAAAGGACCCCAACGCCTCGATTGTAGATGTACGCCGCAAGCGGGCGGCAACGCGGACTTGAGCGCGAATGCCCGCATGCGAATGATCGATGGAGGGCGGTGCCACCTCAGGCTGCTATCGTTGCGATCAGTGTCGACAAAACAAAAAGAAAAAAGAAAATGGCGGACCAGGGCCAGGATGTCGGCACCGTCTCACCTTTTTTGAGGATATCCGAGACAAAAACGTGGCGAGTCACACCCGCACTAGTGTGACGCGAGCTCCGCACCCCCGAGCCCGATTTTCCTAATTCGGAAAAGAGGTGCCTGCGATGCTGTGAGAAATCCAAGGGGGGAAATCATATATTTTCTGGATATCCAGATAATCGAGGAGTGCGTTATTCGTTCCACCGACAATTATCGTTGCAAACAATTTCGAATTTTCGTGGCGATGGATACCGTGATATAGTGGGGATTATAAGGTGGACACAGTGGCGGGTTAGGCCGCTTGGGCGGGGATTATGTGGACCCAAATAAGGAAGCCAATAAGACAGGTGTCGATGGTGGATGTGTAGTATATGATGCGATGGGCGGCGGCGTCGGCGCCTCTTGAATTCAAATTCCCGACGAGATAGGAATCAATCACCACGGGTAAATAGGAAAGGGATGAGAGGGCTAAAGCGGTTCACGGGGGTCAGCACCTAGCAAATGCTTTTAGTTTTGACGACACCGATGTGTCTGACGGACGGCAATGTCTGATGGGGTTATCACGAATCGCATCACCGCACCGTGAATGGTGAAAAGATGCAGTTGAAATCAATATAGGAGGGAGGACAGGTGGAATGTTAGTTGACGTTGACCGGGATAGGTAAGTGTGCTGTTCAGTGCGCTGTGAGGCCGATGAGAGGCTGCGTGGTTGCTGATCTTCTTTTGATGCGCTGATGGCTGAAATTGATAAGAGAACTCGATTTTTTGACTGTCGGAATTGTCCTTTGGTAGGCTTGTGTTTTCGGTATAGACGACATTGAATGAGAGAACACGTTTTTGTTTGTTTTTTTTTTTTTGCCCTGATAAACGTTGGAGTTGCATCAGAGAGAGAGAGCGCGCCACGCCATGATCAAGTGCCAGCGGGGGCTCGGACGACTGGACTGTATTAGCCATTGACGCTACGCGAGGAAAACATGAGGCGGGGGTTGCAACGTTGGAACATGGGACGAAAAGATCGGATCCGGGGAAGATTACCAGAACAGGTCAAACAGGTGGGGTTGATGCGAAAAAAAGTGAATGGTCAGATAAGAAGACTGGACTTATCGAGACGCGGGTACACGTTGAACGTGCGTTGTCGTGCTGTCCTTACCGTCATCGTGAATTTCAACAGCACATACGCATACGGTATCGGCGACGGCCTGACCTGACCTGACCAGAACGTTAACTGGAAACGGATTCAAAACTCGGAAGGGCAGGAGGGCTTGTAAAATTGCGAGTTTGGAAAGACCGAAACGGACTTGAATGAGACGGCGTAAGGAACGGATTAGAATACGGTCAAATGGAATAGAATAAGAACCGATTGAACTTTTTGGGCAGGTAAATGGTAAAAAGGTAGGGTGTTTTATGCTCATGGTTTCATGATCAAGAGCGGTGCAGCGTGCAAATTTTGGTCAAGGGATAAAATTACCAAATTGGGGAGCGGGATTTCTGACGAGAAGAAGGGTGGGTGGCGAGGAATCCGTTTGAGGCTCTGCCGGGAGGGGTTTGAACGAGAACATGTGGCGGGTGGAGGTTAGACTTGGACGGGCGTGGGTTAGAATCTCGTTTTCTGACCTATTGGGTACCTACGTCGCATGTTTGCGTTGATGGTGTTGCTTGATGATGTTGTGTATGATGAATCGATGATTGTCTCTGGAACGGTAGCGCCCCCATCCCAAGATTAGAACTTTTCGCCGACTCAATTCGTTCTGGGCGGACATGAGGCAAGGAATATTTTTTCCTGTCAATGTTAGGACCCCGAGTTATTTGATCGAGATATTACTTTATTTTTTGGGTTTACAGTATGGTAATCTCTTCGGGATTACGGACTTGTGTGGACCTGGATAATTGACGAGGGTCGATGGGGGGAAGCGAGATGATATACCGTACGCAATCCTGTAACACTGTCAATGCCAAATTGTGCGCGGGCTCGGGCTGAGGCTCGGCCACGCCGTGGCCATGCAGACAAAGTATTGTGATGAATTGATCATGAGGGGGTTGTGAAAAAGACATGTCGATGACGAAGATATGTTTTCCGAGGTTCTGCAAGAGAAGATGCAAGGGAACGTTCGAGGGGGGAGACTGATATACATGGTGGGGTATGGGAACTTACGACGACATTTCAGGAGTGAGAAAAAGGACCAAGGAGGAGGATGAAGCGGACACTGCGGACGCAGATGGCAAGATTTCGCAACGATTGAACAAAGGCACGGAAAAGGTGACGTTGACTGGGAGTTCTGAAAGGAAGGGCGGGTTGGACAGCCGAGGGGTTAATTTGGGAGTGAGGCGTGCGTGCTAAGGAGGATAAGGCAGCTGTATTTTGTGTGGGTGGACTGCATCCCGATAGACATGGGCCCCCTGGACGCAGTTGAATACAAGATTTGGTGTGTCGAAGTATGAGCGGGGCTGGGGAAATAGAGACGGATCGTCTTGGCACGCGAGAGGGTGTCCTGGGTCCTGGTCTTGTGATGAACGGGATGGCGGTGCCGGAGAAAGAAAGGGTGGGAAAGAAGGGCGCGGAGGATACGTCCGAATGTGGATTATTTGTGACCGGAATGCCGGGAAGGATATTGCCGCCCTCGACTGCAAGAAATTGAATTTGGACTTTATCAACGAGGAACAAATCCGAACAACATGTTCTTGCTCTTTTCCCGCCCCCTCTCTCACACCCCTGCCTCCCAGTCCCAGTCCCGTCGTCCACAGCGAGCTCCCTTCCGTGCTCGCCGTCGCCCATGTCCCTCTCCCCCAACCTCCCTCCAGTGCCCACCACCAATACACCAGCAACCCCCGCCGTCTCCAGCAATGACCCCAGGTCGCCACCCGCTAATAACAACCTTCCGTCGCCGAACACGTTGGCAAACTCATCCAATGCCCAACTGGCTGCCATGCTCACAGAGTCATACCGCGAAGCAGAAGCGCTTCGTCGCGAATTGGCCCTGTACAAAAAACGGCTAGACAAAGCCGAGCGACTCGTCCACGCGTACCAGTCTGCTGCCAATGGCAATGTCTCAGGCGATTCTACGTCACCGCCAGGCTCTAATGGCACTCCACAACTCTCATCAGCCGCTGTACGCACCATCACAGAGTACGAAAACCGGGTACACGAAGCTGAGGTGCAGAGAGACGAAGCAGAGGCTCGGAAACGGATGCTGATCGACAATTGGCACCAACTCGACAAACATCTTTCAGTTATGGAACTTCGCGCTGCAGATGCTCGCGCTGGGTTCAGTCGTATTGCTTCAGGAGAGGACGTCACGTTGGTTCTACCGGGGATCCCACATCCAAGTCAACTGCATCAACAACAGCCTTCAATGTATCATTATAATACTATGGCACCTCCACCACCAAGACATAGCGGTGCTATAACTGCGTATCCACCACCTAAATCTGGTTCGTCGTCCGTATATGCTCGTCATGTCTCCCCCAACTCAACGTCGTCCCATGCTTCGTGCGCGTAGGAGTTGTACCCACATCGCGCGTCCGTCCTCGAGCTGGGAGCTTGGATGGATCGAGTTACGTTGGAGGATTGCCAGGTCAACCTCCGGCAAAAAAGTACAGAGGTGATCGCGATGATCGTTCCGGTCGTGATGAACGACCGAGCTTTGCGGAATCGGTTCGTAACTTTTACTTTCTCGGGGCTTCGATCAACAGCCCTTTTGGTTATCGTTGTTTGTCTAACTAACTCCCTTTTTCCCGCCCCTTCTCATTATCGTTGTCGTCGTGCCTCGTGTCTCGTTATGGTTATTGTTCGGGTGAGTCTATCTGTCCGTCTCCTTGTATTTCTTTCACCTTCGAAATCGATTCTGACATCCTTCGATTCACTCTTTTGTAGTTCGTTGGCGTCTCTAGCACCCTCATTCAGCCCACCTTACGAACCATGGAAACGATCGGGATTATGCTTTACAATCGTCCCGCCACATCCACGCATCGTCATCTCATGCACGTATCCCTGGACAACCAGGAGAGAGGCATTCTCGCCATCGCTCTCACAGTCGCTCGGGAAGGTCACTATCTCGAGATTCTAATCGTTCAAATCGGAGCTCGTTGTCTTTGGACGAGATGCTCATCCAAGCAACGGCCGTAGAAGAGCGAAACGGGGCTAATGGGAACGGCATCCACCCTAACCACGGTAGTGTCTCACCGGTACCACCTGGTAGCGATTCCTATCGTCCCACAACGATGAGCGCCGCACAACATCGTCATCGATCCAGACGCGACGATCCCAATCCCATTCCCACCTCACATCCTCGGATCATAGACAATCATCACTCACCATATTCCAATAATCATCCCATGCAATCTCAACGAACTCAGTCGCACCACCACATCAGCGACTCGCCACCTTATTCATACCATTCTCGTGACGATCCCAACAACCACTCTTCCAACAACAACGGTGGCCCTCCGCACTCCTCGCAGCAGGGCGGCGCGCATCCAGGTTCCAATAATTCAGGGTCAACTATGATTGCTCCAGGAGGAGCAGCGCCAGGTCCTCCGTCAGGATCGGGATCAGGATCAAGTGGTGGACCCTCTTCAGGACCTGGAGGGCCAGGTCCGACATCAGGCCAAGTCCACGTTATCCAAACCCACGTGTTTGCCCCTGTAGTGATGGGTGCTCCAGTGAAGAAATCCAAGTTTCCTGGGTCGGCGATGGGGAGCGTAGGTAATTTGGTGGGTCAGACTTCGTTGGGAGTTGTACCAGGTCCTGGGAGTGGATCGATAGGTGGGTTGCTTCTTTCTTTATTTTTTTGTGGAAGGTTACTGACGGGCTTTGCGTTTTTTTTTTTGCTGGCTTCGATTTTGGTTTTGTTCCGATTTTTGTGTTCCTGTTTCATTTTTTTTCCGACGGCGTTTTTGCCTTATCGCTCATGCGATCGCGCGGACCTTTTCTTCTGGCCTTGCTTTCGACTTTGGGGCGAACTGACAACTTGATTCTGTTCGGTTTCCAATTCGTCGATCTTCCGTGAATCTCCATTGGGGTTGACCAACGTTTATCGTCACCCTCGGGGTTACTCCATCGTCTCACCCCCTTCCTCTGCGACATTTGCACCTCCGTTCTTCTCGCACATGTTCGCCCTTTCCATTCATTCATCCAATCATCTTGACTCCTTCACCGCCTCTCACAACCCTAACCCTCATTTTGGGTTTTTCACTTCTTGCCTTCGCCCTTTGGCGTTTCGTGTTTGACGTTAACCTTTTTTTGGTTGCATAATCGGCGTTTTGGTCTGATTTGGACGGGCATCGGTGTTGCCGTGATGGCCTTGATGTTTTGCTTCTTTTCATGCAGGTTCAAACGAAGCGCCACCCCCTGCTCCGCCGATCTCTACGTTCCCTGCGACGAACGAGCAGGGACAGAGGATCTGTCGGCAGTGTGGTTTGCCTGGTCGATACAAGGAGGGTAAATGTGTAGAAAAGTGGGGTCCTGGACCACTTGGACCTGGGACGGTCTGTGATAGGTGAGTTTGAGGGTGTTATCGTGTTCGTGATCGGAATCTAACTTGGATTATAGATGTAGGAAGAAGATGAAGCGTGTGGAACGACGTGGGACGTTGGAGAGTCAACAACTTGCTGCGGCTGCGGCTGCTTCGAACTCAAACTCGGGATCACTGGCGAATGTACGCGGTGGTGGTTCACATTCACAGCTTTCTATTGGTGGATCACAAAATTCGAATCCGGGTGGTGGTGGTGGACTACAACGATCTGATACGACGATTATCAGTCAACATCCCACCGTTCCAAGTCAATTCCCGTTACAACAGCACTCATCGTCGTCGGGTTTTCAAGGGCATCATAGGGACCGGGATCGTGAAAAGGAGGAGGCTTCTTATCGACAAGTTCTATCGTCATCGAATGCTCCTAATACCAACGCTAATACACCCACCGCCGGATCAAGCAAAGCTGCGCGTCATCAATCTTCGTTACCTATAGGTTCTCCGGCGGATAGTACTATCATTGCCACCGCTGTATCAAGAGGCAGGTTGGGTGGTGCCTCGTCTACACCTCGTAATCAAAGTCGGTCCAACTCGAATTCGGGTACTCGGACACCTACAGCTGGGAGAGGGTCTGGAGGGAGACCGACTCCTCCTATTCCCTCGTCGTCGTCGTCGGCCACTACTTCTGCTGGGGTGGCATCAAAAAGGTCTCCGTTAACTTCGGTCCTGCAAAATGGGAGTTCGTCGAGTAAGAAGGGAACCAATGGTGGTAGTGCGTTTGCGAATGGGAGCGGAAATGGGAGAGGTGGGGTTGTTCCTCGATCTTCGATGGATGTAGATGCTGAGGGTGATGATGCGGATGGGGATGGTGATGGCGAAGGTGATCTTGATACGGAGGATGTGGGGATGGTTGATTCTACTCTCGTCGGTGGGGATGAAGGAGATGCAGACGCTGATGCCGATGCTGAAGCTGAAGCCGAGGCAGAGATTATCAGCGCTATTGAGATAGCCGAAGGTGGCGAGAGTGGTGAGAGTTATCACCGTTCTGGGAGTGGCGGTAGCGGTGGAAGTGGAAGTGGTGGAGGACGGAGGGGATCAGATCATTCTTTGGCTGCTGATGGTGAGGACGAGGTTGATGTGGATGGGGAAGCAGATGAAGTCGATGCGGACGCGGATGCTGATGCGGACTTGTTGGATGCGGTTAATGCAGCGGAAGCAAATTCTAACGCTTCTTCGAGTAATGGCTCCACGTCGGCTTGGTTGATGAAGACGGAGGTGTTGTGATGGTGATGCGAGTCTGGGTGTTTTTTTTTTTTTCGGCGATAGCGGTCGCGTCGTCATCCACCCAATCCAAAAACATTGGAGATCGTCAACCCGGAGCCGGGAAGATCGGAGGGGTTTTTTAGATCCAGGAATGAGATGGCGTTGGTGGTTTACTCGGGTCCAGATGACGCGATCTGGAGAGGGAAGTTTGTGATCTCCTTTCGATTGCGTTATGGGGGTGGTATTGGTGGTACTGGTGGTTTTAATGCTGCCGATTGATCACTTCGTCGACGACGGGTTGACTTGATTCGCCCATGGAGATGTCGACGAATTGCCCGTCGAACAATTTCTCTGGGGCCGTTGGATCGCAGAGTGCAGACCGCAAGGCGATCTCCTTTGGTCCTCGAGGTTCGGTGGGTTTCTTCTTGATAATGTGGAACATTGCCTTGGATGGATGGAAATAATGTTTTTAATGGGTCGTCGATCTTCTTGACCAGTCATTCATTGTCTCTTGGCTCGATTTTCTTTCCTTTTCTTTTTTTGGTCACTTTTGCTGTTGTGTCTGTCTCGCCACTTCTCGCTCATCTTGTCATTGTCCTTGTTCTTGTCGCATGATGCTTTTATTCGCTCTTCCTTTCCCTGACTCCCGCAACATTTCATACATCGTACTTACACGCACACTCACGCGCACGTTAAAAAATGTCTCGCCTTTTTTCTCTGATGTTGTACACTGTATCCCTCCCTCACCCCCTCAACTCTCCTTTTCTCTCGTCAATGATCATACATAGCATTTGTCAATATTGTCTTTCTGTTGTGTATAGTTGCTTTCTGATATGATACGTATAATATTCATGTTGGGTAGCTATACTATAGGTTGGCTACGTATAATACAATACAGTTTTTGATACTATGATAGATTTTGGGGACGATGATACGTACTGTATATTTTTGCGTATGAATGATCTTGTTCGAATCTGATCTTATGCGATTGGGGCGAGATTTACGCGTACGAGCGATTACTGTGACGAATTGATTGTATAGATAGTGCCAGACTCATACTGTAGATCAGATTACTGTATTACTTATAGGAATCTTCGCTGTCAGTGTCATGCCTCGTGTGGGGTTCGTCAATCATGCTCATAAACTCCATCGAGAACACCCTTGCAAATCCCGACGTTCGGGTGGATATGTACCACGTAGGATGATTGCGCTATTTCTAGGGATCGGGACTTGCCAACGCCAAGGCGCTCAATCAACATGTATGTACAGTGAATAACGTTCATGAGATGGGGGGTCCAGGGGGTTTCGTCAGTTCCGGTGCTTTCATCTTGCGAAGATGCGTATTTGGCAGGTGTACTGTACATACCCGGCCGTATTGCGTACCGATCTACCGCGCGCGCGCGTCCTTGCCTAGGTTTGTTGTCGATGTGATGTTCTCTCATATCACCTTGTTGAGACTTTACCTTGTCCTCTGAGAGGTGTAGATCCAGGTCGACCGAGGGTTAATATCGCCTTGACGTAAGACCGCCCTGGGTATCGTGTTATGTTATAGGTAAGGAGGAGGTGATTATGGCATGGATGGCTTTGGATCGCCAGGGTTCGAGGGTTCGACGTTCAACGTTCTCATGATCATGAGCCCTCTGGTAGGCGCCTTCAGAATCCAGATACGGTGTCACCCTCCCTCCCTTTTTTTTTTGTGGAAATTTATGATTACGGCAGGTGTTAAACCTTGCTAAACTCACCCCGGTTTACAGGACTTGTCACTTCAAATCGTGAGGTGATGACAAGGGTGGTTGATCGACTGTATAGTTGACCCACCTAGACGTCGACCCCTCGATCAGCGCTTCTAATTAACGTTAGGGTGTTGAGACTCAGAGGACTCAGGATGGATGATTGAGGATTGAGTTGTGAACTTTAGTTACCCTGAAAATCGTTGGGAACCTTGAAGAAACGTGGATGTGGGATTCGGAGAATGTTGGGTGTTTTAGGATTGGGCGCCAGCCAGCTGCAGACAGGGGAATTGTAGCACGCATTTTCGAGTGTAGTAGTAGTTGGTGAAGTCGGAATTTGAGCATGTACTCCGAGTCGCAGCGAGCTTTGGCTGAAACCAAGACCTCGTCGTGTGAGTCTATGGGTTCCGATCAAAGGAAGAGAGAGCCTGTGAATGCCTTTGGTCGGGTAGCATATCGTGCATCACGTTTAGGCGTTCCGGAGACTCTCGACGATATGAAGCCGAAAGCTTTTGGTGAACTTTCTGTACAGCCATTGACCTAAAATAAAATAAATAAATAAAACAGTGAGGATCCTGAGACCAGATGTCCATATTTACATATCCATACATTGGCACCCACACGAAAGAATCCAAACGAATTTTAAAAAAATCAGGATTTGCGGCGAAGACGGAGACGGAGTATTCGAACTGGTGAAGAGGTCTTCGGCGGTCCGACCGCCATCACTTCCTAATTACTATGTTTGGTTATCCCAGAATATCTCCTCGGCGGGAACCAGAGAAATTGGGGAATGGTTGTTATGTAGAGTGACCTGGGTCCTACATACTTCGGGCTGACCGCATTAAACGCACAGCGACTTACCGCACTCTGTGTAACGAGGACCTCCTAACAAACGCCATCATGTCGACATTCTTCTTCTGGCCGGAGACCTTGGCGGATAAGGGTGGTTGGTTATCGAATGCCTCCCTCACATGATGCATGATTGTCGGTTCCCCGACGGCCGTCCAAGGATGTTAACGTTGCGAATGGGGAATCTGCGGCTTGGCTTGAATCTTGAGGTCGTTAGATGCCAGTGGTCGGATGATTTGAACGAATCGAAACGTGCGACGATCGTGAAATTTCGAAACAAGGTATGTATAGGACTTTGGTTTGTGGGGGACTGTCACTGGAAGGAAGGCGTGCTTCTAAAGATCTAAAGAGCGGGTGAGACCTATACCGATAACGGGACATACCGACGTCGGCTGATTCCAAAGTTTATTAATATTCTTACGCGTCTATGTTTCCCAGAATAATCCCTGAGATTCAAAGCTAAAGACATATCTCAGTATCACCAGTGCACTGCGGAATCCGGGTGGGCTCTCACGCTTATGAGGCAAGTGCTGGTTTGGCGATCCCTGTGGGATATTGTCTACCTTTGGAGAGGACCAGCTCTATCTCCATTATGTAGTGGTAGGCGTTGATATAGTTGGTAATGTTTTCTGGGGATTCTAATACTAGGTGAGATGTCATTGAGGGGTACATTCCGTTAGTACGGCGGTCGTTGGTTGTTGCAGTGTCGACTTCTAGGCGGGTGCTTCTACCCGGATAAGAGGCGGAACTTGGAGCATCGCCTTGGATGTTGGACTATTAATATTTACCAAATTTTCCATGCCTTGCTCGTTGCGCGTTGCGCGTTGGGGGAAAGTGAGTGCGTTTTCGTATGGGCAATGGGGAGGTGAGAAGAAACAAACACTGCCACTTACAGATATTCCCGTCTTTTACGAATACGTCGACACGAAATCTGATGAATTTGCCTGCAGATATCTCGGATATTTGGCGATTTGGCGTCGCGGCCTCCCTTGGATTCATAAGACCAAGACGCAGGTAAGCGGGTTTTGAGTTTCAATAGATATCAAGACAAGGTCGCACCTTGTGAATCGTCCTGAGTCCAAAGTCCCTGCTCTACTCAGTCTATTCTCCGTGGTAATTGTGCCCTAGGAAGCCGAGGAGATAAGTGGTATTTATGAGCTAGGCAGTGTAGTCCTGACTTAGCGTTTATCTTTGCTTCCATTTTTTCAATGAATTAAGGCGAGCGGGCGGTAGATGTTTGTAGTATCACCTACGTCAGCCAACTAGCGGCGGGCCTACCTCTCTCTCTCTAAGATTACCTCGCTTATACCTGATTGCGAGACATGATACGGGTTCGGTATCGTCGACCTATCAGGCCGGTAATAACATCAAAGACGGTCCTAGAAGTGGACGGTTCCCGATCCCGTCCTACGTCCAGCTCTGAGATACAGCGTCAGCCCAGGTCCGAATGATTGGATTCTTACCTTCATTTTCGCTGTGTATATGGAACAATCCAAGATATGATGTCGTATGATCCAAGCGAGATGTCTTGGTTCAAGTTCATGAGGTTAGTTTTGGCGTGTTTGTTGGGAGCGGGACAAATCCAGGACTGGGAGTCCGGACTCACACGATCTGAGTTCTTTTCCTGCCTCTTCAAACCAGGACTATATCGTACCTCAGTTCACCATTCCGGGGTGCTCGTCCTTCTCATCCTCTTTCGTGCTCTACTGCCTGCACAAGGAGCACCACCATACTCGATTCTGACCGCCTTTTAAAATACGCCAGATACTATATATTCCGTTCGGCCGTTCGGTTGCGATTACCGTACCGTCACCCTCTCTGAACTTTCTCTGATGGATAACACGAACGGATAGAATACCAGTGAGATTTATATATGGGCCTCAGTCAATTTGGCTGCAATCGTGATCCTCCCAGATCCCAGATACTCTTCTAACAACCCCCATTTCTCCAGGCACGTCCAACCCCTGTGCAACACATAAAGGAAACAAACGCCGAACCAACCCCATCAATTCCTCCACTTCCATCTCCAATTCTGGTCCATCCAATCCTCGTCCAGCGGTATCGTCTTGTGAACGCAGAACACCACCAGATCTAGCTTTGCATATCCTGACAAACCGGTCCGCCCTTTCCAATCCCTCGACTTCTACCACCACTTCGCGGATCTGGGATGTGGCGAGTTTGAAGTCGCACATAGACCAGACGTTGTTACGGCCAGAGGTGAGATTACTAAGATGACCGGAGGAACTGCTCTCTATTGCGGGATTTTTATCGGTAGGTGAGCAGTTCATGACTCCCTCGATATCGGTCTTGTAGAGATCAAGAGGTTGACCAGTCTCTTCAACCATGGTGAGTGCACATTTTATATCATGAAGGGACGTAGACCGGGACACAAAAGACAATTTGATGGTGTCAATGCTTGGTTGGGACATCTGTAGACTATAAGCGACGGCTAGCTCTTAAAAAGCGTCTTGAACGCTTTTTTTAACACTTTTTAAGGATCGGCTAGAGCCAAGCGAACTACCCGAATCACAGATGGAGTGAGAAATTGCAATGAGAGTTTCTTGCAGTTGGTGGATAAAGATATAACTGAGAACATGTTTATATGTTGTTCCGAAATCGAGGAGGGATAACGTCCAGGTATGAAGGTTTGAGAGGCCCTTAAATGAGAGTCGTCCCAGAGTCGCTAAGATTCAGAAGGCATTGTTGATCAGCCGAGTTCGAAATATCATATCGGGTGTGTGTAGGAGGACACCTACACACGTTATATCTGATGTTCTCCTTCCAGTTCAATCCCAAACTCCACATCGATAGCTTGGCCCCAAAATACAGCAATGATGATAGATGATCCAGTTCCGTGCTATTCGCAAGGGCCGTCACGACTGATAGGCGCTTGATACACTGTTTTTCTGATAAGATATCCAACAAGGTGGCCGGAAAACTCGAAGACAGGTCAAGTCGTGCACAAAAGCACTCGGTGGGGGGAAGGTATTCCAAAGGGGGTGTCCTCGCATACAGTAGGTACTCTGATACTAGAAATTGGTTCCCTTGGATTGGGTGCAAGGAGAGACACCGGACGGAGGAAAAGGCCAAGATAAGCTTTGTACAATCTTCCGGACGGGTGCAGTACAATCCATGAATGCATGAACTCGAAGAGTCGTGATATGGTTCGAGAAGGTGTCTTTTGCAGGGATAGCTGGGAGTTGGGCGATGTGTATTTGGGAGAGCGTGAGAGATGGAGCTGGAGACCAAGCGAGAGGGATGAGAAGAATGTTAAGATGATGTGTGGGGATGATCGGAGTGTGAGGTGTGTCGTATATGCTGGCTTGTATCCCTGAAAATCAACGACAGCGAGGGTATGTGCACTATCAGTTGCAGGCTGAGCTTGGCGAATGGGGATGAGAACGGATTTGTAGAGGACCGGACATTGTTTGCAGGTGAGTGAGATCGCCTGGAGAGCAGCAAAATCGTATCGGGATATAACGATTCCGGGTTCAAGGGGTGCCCGTCAGGGCACCCTGACACCCGATGTTCCTCTCGTGATCGTGGGACAAATTACCATAAATAGTAGTCGGCTAACCATTAAAGGAAATTCCCACGGGGAGGGAGGGGGTCCCGAGCCTATTGCCGTTTTTCGGAAAGTGCGCTATTCAACAAGATAAACCAATTAAAATTATCAGAAAAATAATCGGAAATTCCTGAATATTTTCTGAAAGATTTACTGATATCTCAACAACCACTGGTCAGAAAAATTTAAAACCTTCAAAACGAGATTGCCAGGCCCCAATTTCATCCAAAATCAACATGAGGTGTTTTGGTGCCCTAACGGGCACCCCTTGTCCGGGTTATACCGAGTCGCAGACCTTCAAAATAATTGAGCGCAGAATCCACGTCACCAGTGCAATCGGAATGAAGTCCAAAGTGGCAGAGGTGGACGCGAACAAAGCGGAAATAAAGGTTCACTTGACTCCAGCTTTCGATGTGGACGCGACCGGATGACTCCCAAGGCACGCATCGCGTGACGGTCGCGTGCCATTCATAAGCAGCACGTCGAGTCACAAACAACGTGACGGACCGATAACGCGTCTGTGACACCTCTGTTGACCGCCCTTCCTCCATCGTGCTCCGCGACATTGCCCTCAATGGCGCTTTTCGAGGGCATAAAATTTCACATATCACTCTCCATACCGGACCAAAAGAGAACTCAGATTACTTCCCTTCTTTCTTCCAATGGAGCAACCGAAGTCGACGACGTCCAAGAGGCGACTCATATTATCTCGAATTCGCATCGTTTTGAAGGATGGCAGGATGTTGACCCGGAGACTGAAGTTGTGACGGTGTGCCCTTAACTGCTCTCCGTGTTGGCTTTGAGGCTTACTCAGGTTTTTGACAGGATTCCTGGGTGGAACGGTCGATGGTGCTCGGAAAGCTTCAAGGGTATGTAGGCTAAATTTGACTTTTTTGCACTTCAAGTCAAGTTCTAATCTTCTTTAACTTCTCTCATAGAACGACTTTCTACTCTGCAGACCCGGCAATGATATTCTCTGGTGTCGTCGCGTGCGCCACCGAAGTACGTCTTAAC
Organism: Pluteus cervinus; assembly: GCA_004369065.1. Lineage (NCBI taxonomy): Eukaryota > Fungi > Basidiomycota > Agaricomycetes > Agaricales > Pluteaceae > Pluteus > Pluteus cervinus. The sequence goes on along the minus strand of ML208312.1, from coordinate 63,681 downwards.
GCGTCAATTATTTACCGGCACTCAATGCTAATTATGCTCCTTCACTCTCTTAGCTTCCAGCACCAGACTTAGAAGTACTTTCTGCCGGAATTACAGCCCTCGGGGGTCAATGGCGTACCGGACTCACAAAGGACGTTACACACCTCTTTGCTATCAGCAATACATCTCACAAATATGCTACGGCTTTACACTTCCAACACGACACTCACATCAAAGTCCTTCTACCCCATTGGTTTGACGACGCCGTTCGACTGGGTATGGGTCGATTAAACACGGAACCTTATGAATGGCCTGACCCCCAACTCCTTCGAGTGGACCCCGCAAAGCCACAGGAAGAAGACGGAGGGAAGAAGAAACTCCAAAAGTTGGATGCACAGAAGCGATCACTCTTCAAGACTGTGCTCATGAGTGCCGAGGGAGACGAGGTACCAGACTTGAACGTTAAAAACGTTTGGGGTGGGAGGAAGATTGTTTTGTCGGCTGGACTTGGACTTCGGGAGCAGATGAGGGAGGCTGTAGCGATTGGGATTGACCGCGCTAAGGGTATGTCAATGAGGCCTCAAACGAAGGAAGAGGAATTGGAGATGGTTGGGGACTGCGATATTCTCGTTACGAGGTACCGTAGCGGGAAGGCCTATGTCAAGGTTTGTATCTAAACATCGTTTTTGTTACTCTGAAAGCTAATGTCTTGAATAGGCCGTTCGGGAAGGCAAGACTATTGGAACGTTGGCGTGGTTGTTTCACGTTCAGTCGACTGGGGTCATGACGCGACCTATGGACCAACTATTGCATTATCCCATTCCAAAGAAACCCATCCCGGGTTTCATGGGTCATGTCAGTCTCTGTTCCGTGGTGTTGATAATATCAACTCTGATTGTCTTGGTTTTCAGGAAATTACAGTCACCAATTACACTGGAGAAGCTCGTGAATATCTCAAGAAACTCATCACCACCATGGGCGCCACCTTCACTCCAAGCATGTCTGGGCGCAATACAGCGCTTATCGCAGCCTAGTACGTCTTTTTCCCCCCCGTTTCGTATCTCACCATCGATCAATTATGCTCATATATTCGTTTCCCTCTTTCAGCATCTCAGGGACCAAAACCAGCAAAGCCGCCTCATGGTCAATCCCAATCGTCAATCACACCTGGCTTGAAGATTGTTTCATCAAATGGCGTAACCTCACCGTTGGAACCGAAAAATACATCGTCTTCCCACCTGGCGTTGATTTTTCCGTTGGCCTAGGCGAACGAGGCATCGGAAAATCAATCGAGGATATCGATGAAGAAGACTTGCTGGAGTTGGAAGCGGAGGACGATGAAGAGGAAGAGGAAGCCGAACATTTTGGTGTTGCACCCACTGATGCCAAAGAAGATAGGGATGGAGACGTCGTTATGGTTGGTGATGGGGAGGATGCAGATAAGGAGAACCGGATGGATGTGGACGAACGTCCTGTGTCTAAACGAAAGGCAAAGCCCGCTTCAAAGACTAAGGACGTTGATGCCATGTCGTTCGGTGGTACTCAAGCCAGTGCGAGGGAGGTGGAGGCTATCATCGAGGGAACTAGTCGGGATATCGATTTTGATGACTTCCCTCCCGACGACGACGATTTTGAGTTACCCGAAAGGATCATGGCCGCAGACAGAGACGGACTTCGGGATATGGAGATTGACGACGAAGAGGATGAGGCGGCGAAAGTCAAGGGGAAGAAACCTAGTAAAACTTCGCCTTCCAAAGCCAAACCTGGACGCAGATCTAGTGGCGTCCACGTTGATATCCAATCGCCACCACCGCCCAAGGTGCAATTGAAGCCCCAGGAGACCAAGTCTGGGAAGAAGAAAACGACGGCTGTTACTTCTGTTTTCGACAATTCGGAGCGGGCTGAGAAGGCTACGACTTCGGGTGGAAGATTGTCGTCGACCATGAAACCCAAGGGTGTGACAGCCTCTGCCCCTTCGAAAGTTCGTGCTGGTGGTACTGGTGGTAGGAAGAAGGGTGATCGTACCTCTGATGACGAGGAAGAAGAAGACGAAGAGGTGTTGGTTTCGGCGAAGAAGGCTAAGGGGAAGGGGAAGGAAAATGTGAAGCAGACGAAAACGCCGAGGAAGGTCATCCATTCGGAAGAGGAGGAGGAACCCGAACCTGAAGCACCTTCATCACCGCTCTCCTCGCCTTCTCCACCGTCTAGAGTGGATAGGAACCTCGTCAGACGGGCGAGTGGTGTTGGGCTTTTAAAGTTCGTTGATGATCAAGCTGGAGATGGAGGTCGGGATGTGGATGACGATGACGAGAGGGGTGTTGTTCGTGTAAAGTCGGCCAAAGCTCAAGCTCAAGCCAAGAGTTCGAAGGGGAAAGCGAAGGCTCGTCAGACAGACGATGAGGAGGAGGAGGAGGAGGAGGAGGAAGAGGTTTCGCCGAAGAAGATCACAGCCAAACCTAAGCCAACCCCCGTAGACCCCAAGGTGTCACCTGTAAAGAGATACGGGAAGACGTTGAAGGAGAAACGGGCTCTACGTGAGCAGCCGGAATCTAGTGGTTTGGATGACGAAGTCGAAGTTATGGACGAGCTCAGACCGGCTGCTAAGGCGAAAGGAAAGGCTCAAACAACCAAAGGCGAAGAGAAGGGCAGAGGGAGGAAGAAGCAGAAGGATGCATCGAGTGAGGATGATGCTGACGACGATGACGACTTTGGAGATTACGTCGTGGTGAAAAAACCTACGAAGAAGGCTGCGGCGATAGCAACGCCTGCGACAACATCCAAGAAGAAGAAACCAAGTCGAGACGAGGAGGAGGATGAGGAAAGTGAGGACGTTTCACCTTCACGACGTCGAAAAGAGCAACAGAGTAAACCGAAGAAGAAGGGTGCTGTCGTTTCGAGTGAGGAGGAGGAGGATACGGTCGTTGTGAAGAGGAAACCACGAAAGGACCCTTCTCCAATCCCATCTGAAGATGAGGAGGAACCACCCAAGAAACCGATCAAGACGACGAAAGCTCGTGCGGAGCCGGCAAAACCTACAGCACGTCCTCGTCGTCGTGCCTCGGGTGGAAAGCCGATTGAGACCGAAGAGGAGGACGTCGTCACGGACGCCAAGGGGAAGGCTAGAACTAAAGCAAATGAGAAGGCCACCGCTGCGTCATCGTCAAAGAGACCTATTTCTATCGTTGTCCCTGGGTTGGACGTTGTCACCCGCAATGCCGGCTCTGTGGCCAATTTGGAAACGGAGGAGAAAAAGAAGAAAGCTGCGGCCAATAAGAAGAAAGGCAAAGCACCTGCTTCGGAGGAGGAGGAGGAGGAGGAGGGAGAGGAGGAGGGAGAGAGTGATGCCCATGATAGCGAGAGTGAGGAGGAGATGCACATAAAGAAGAAAGGAAAACCACTGAAGGTGACGAAGGAGTCTTCGTCTTCGGGATCTTCTGTTACTCAATCAGCGGTTCAACAGATGAAGAACCTCAAAGTTGGGACAGCGGAAGCGAAGGGAGCAAAAGGGAAGTCGGCGGGCAAAGCTCCCCAGAGAGATGTCCCTATGGACGTTGACGACGTCGTAACCCCCGCAAAGCCTAAACCCAAACCCAGGGCTTCACGTCCAGTTGAAACTGGGGACGCGGATGGCCAAAATTCTCCGCCTGCCCCTGGTATTTCTCCTGTGTCTACGATGCGTGGTTCAGTACGACGAAATGCGGCTACGAAAGCGGAACAGAAGTTACGCAACGAAATCATGCCTGACGTGTTGAGTTTCGAGTCGCAGTTGAAGAAACATATGAAGTCTGGTGGGAGGGCTAGTTTTGGAGGAGCTGCTGCACCAGAAGAGTTGATCGGTGGTAGCAAGAACAAGAAGTCAAAACGACCGGGGAGGGAGGAGGAGGCTGAGGAGGCTGAGGAGGAGGAACGGGATAAGAAGAAGCGGAAGCTTGCTGGTGGTACCGCCGCCACAACTATTCCCGAAAAGGGGAAAGCGAAAGCACAGGCTACGGCGGAGGAGGACCAAACCGAGTTGAAGCGAAAGTCGCCCACGAAACCACGCTCAGCTGCTGCCCCTCCGCAACCTGCCAAACCCGTCTATCTGATGACGACGCAGGTTACCTTGACGGACGAGGAGATACGCGTATGTCATTTCCTTCTGTCTACGATACAGGCGCTAATGTTCTTTTTTTTATAGGCCCTCGGAAGACTCGGAGCGAAGTTTACCTCGAAGCCTTCGGAATGTACGCACTTGGTTGTTCGCAATCTAGTTCGAACAGAAAAGTTCCTCTGCGCACTGGCTGTTGCTCCTCATATCCTCACCGCCGACTGGGTGAAGGTTTCCATAGCCGCCAAGGCCCTCCAACGTAAGTCCCTTCTTAGGAATCACTGAAATGCAAGTATTAATACCCCAACACAGCGGAAGATAAATACCAACTTCATGACAAGGATAACGAGGAAAAATACGGCGTCAAGCTCACCGATGCCCTTGAACGCTCAAGAAAGCTGAGCGGCAAACTCTTGGCGGGGAAGACGTTTTATTTCACTCCCAAGATCCATATCGACGCCAAGTTGTTGAGAAATGTCGTCACAGCGTGTGGTGGACAGGTAAGCAGGTTTTCTTTTACCAGCGTGGTTACTTTTTCACTAAGCACCGCGCCCTATCCATCTTCCGTTGTAGTCTGTTGGTTCCACACCAACCCTTCGTATTCTTAACGCCCAACCGAACCGCATCATCATCAGTTGCCCGGAAGACGTCTCAATTTGGCGTCCAATCTCCGCTCAGCACCCTATCTACTCACCTGAGCTTATTTTGTCTAGTGCTTTGAAACAAGATGTGGATTGGGATAACCTGGCGTTTAGAGTTGAAGGAAGTATATGAAGACGCTGAACGTCGTATTGTATAATGCTGCTACTGTTACATTTTTAATGGGACGATGAGTTGACTCCTCTCTTTTGCCACGGCCCACGGGACCCATGACTTTTATCCAACAAAGTTGGCTAGACCTTTTGGCACCTAGTTGTGAAATGTCAGTTTGCAACACCAACTCGTGATAGGATCTAGACATTACCTGCCAACCGTGAGTACGAGCAGACCGTAAGTATCCCTCTCGTGCTTCCTGTATAGTATATGGCCTGGCAACACTATTCGTAACAACGAAAAGATTGGAAGGAATGACGACGCACTGAGCCCAGTTCGACGCAAGCCTAGCAGGTTTAGGATCAAGACTTGATAACGCCAGTTTTACTTGCAACAAAACCGCAGGAACCCTGTCGCAAATATCGTTTGTCAACTATACTGTACCTCATCCTAAACTATGTTTACCTATAAACCGGTAGCCAATCTTCACCACCAAAAATGAGCGACCCGAAAGAATGAACGAACAGAGCAGCATAATGATGTACTTACTCGAGGAAGTGAGCAAGTCCATACAAAGCGAACCGCCTAATAAAATAACCATGTCCGAGTCAACCCGATCAGTAGTGCGTGCTTGTGATCATACGGATGAGACTATGTTTACCTGCTGTTACATGCCCTCCACCTCCTTGAGCAAAAGCCATCAACCTCGGCCCAAGAAGTCGAAAAAAGGGTGGATCATTTGGAAAATTCGGAGGGAACCTTATTTCGAATACCAACGAATTGACGTTTCTGTTCACCCCCCATCTGTGGCATCAGTCACCGAAAACCACCGTTCTCAAAACGCTCACTCACCGATATTTCATATCCTTCGCAAGAGGTAGATCCGAATCAAACGAATGCATCTCCACGATCCACCTAAACAAATTATCCTCAACGAGATCTCTAGGGATATACCACCCAAGTTGATCTAAACGAGACCCCGCCGCTTCGGCTACATCCTGTTCTCTCAGCATAGTCGCCAGTTCCATCTGAACAGCACGAGTAGCACTTGGGGTTGCTTCGAAGCTAGGTGGTATTAAATTTGCGATGTGTTTGTTTAACCAATCGGGGTTATGTACCCAATCACCCGATCGATTAACATCAGGCCCAGGGGTAGGAAGACTCAGAGCGGGTACTGTGGCTTTGGTGTTGGTTTCCTTGTCGTTTGAAGGGGCGGCGATGGGTGGTAATAGGGGGGTGTAATTAAAGACCAGTAAATCGTGATTGTCGTATTCCGGTTCCGTATACTCATTTCTCCGTGCATTCACAAGAGTGGAAAGTTTATGAGATGGATCTGGGATTGTGATATGCTTTCCGTTGTATAGTGTCGGATAGGCAGGATCAAACCGAACGGGAGAAGCACGGACGATATTGGAGTTGGAGGTTTGGGAAATGGATGAAGGAACTGCAGAACTTTGGATTAGGAGGTATCGACTTTCGGATTCGAGTTGAAGTCCACGTGCAAGTAAGTCAGCGTAAGTCCTGAGAAACTAGATAGGATAGGCTACATACCATACAATCCATTCCGTATGTTGAACGACATAACACGCTCTCGATTCCTGGAATTCATTTGGGAGGTTAACCAATTCGGCTAGGGCCATACACTTCTGAGGTTTCACCACGCTATTTTTCCAGGTCACAGATCCCATTTGGGCGTAGTGGCTCATAGAAACCTGACCATCGCTCGCGAAATAAACACCTAAAAAATACGCATTATAAGTGCGGTGGGGAATAAGTGATAAGAAGGTACAACCAGAATGTAGACGAACCATTTCCATATGCTCTGCCATGAGCAATCGTTTTATACCAAAGCCCATTCCTAATAATGGAATGCCAGTTATGCAATGGAGATCCATGAAACGCCTAACATCCATCCATCCATTCAAACATTCAATCAATAACTTATCGTTGCACAATTGAAGTTCAAAGATAATACCCACATAGAGAGAAGGATAAACCCTCGCCTGTGCGCTCCGTTTTTGAGCAGCAACAATAGCTTTCTTGAAAGTAGCTTCCATAGCGGGAGATCCTACCGAAAACCGAAATTGGCGCCATGATTGACTTGGATCTAAGGAGGTGTTGTCGTTGGTGATCGTGAATCATACTAGAGAAGAAAGACCGTTTTAAACAACTCTTCGAGGAGACCTGCTTACCGAATTCGGGGATCGTATCTTCTTGAGATGTGATCTCTTCGAGATATGCAGTACACGATGCGACACACCTTCGAAATGAAAAACACTTGGAATTAGAGGGAACGTACCAACAGTTGAAGATGAGGAAAGGAACCCCTTACCAACGTAGAATAAGCCAAGCGGCTTCAGGTACGTCTGGGTCTACGTTCTTCAATCTGGGTTTTGATAACCCTTCTTTGATTTGTTGTTCGAGATGTTCTTTGATGGTTTGGATCTATGTAAATGACGAGTTATCAGACGATAGACGACGCAGAGAGAGAGAGAGAGGGACAGAGCGAGGAGAGCTGGAGACAGAGGGAGGGAGGGAGGGGGATGGTGATGCGTACAGGTGGTATAAGCTCTATCAATTGACTGATAGCTTGTCTCATCTTTGTCGTTATTAGATGTATGATCAGAGTAAGTAGTAGACGTATGATCAGAGTAAGCAGTAGACGTATCACCAAAGTAAGCAGTAGACGTATCACCAGAGTAAGCAGTAGATATACAATCAAAGTCAGTAACAAAACAACTGCTCTTTAAAAAAGCCACAGACCTCTTGCTTCGGAAGTGAATCAAACAAAACCAACTGACTATGTGGCTTCCTATACGCATCCACTGAAACAATCATATTCTGAGAAGGCAGTGGAACACGTATTGCCATTCCAATGGGGAGGGGATCATCTAGGACACCGCTAACTGCAGATAGGTGTGCAAGTGAAACTAGGAGGTCGACGGTGGATGTGTTGTTGATTATTTCGTACTGAGGGGTGGGGAGCAAATCAGTTATATATTAGCGAGCGAGCGAACTTCCGCGAAGACTCGGTGAGGGAGGGGGGGGAGAGTTCAACATACCTCAAGTGGCAACCCTAAATTCAAGTGATAATATTGATAGGTGCATAGACTATCACCACAAACATAAGGCTTTAATGCTTCGTGCATCAATTCGCTTGGAGGAAGTCGGTTATGGCATACAACGCAGTAGCGGGTACAGAGCTGTCAATGTAAAGTAAGTAATTCATGGTGGTGAGAATTCGAGGATGGGACGTGGTTTATGAGAATGGGAAGGGGAAAAAAGAGGACTTATGAGAATGGGAAGAAGTGGTTTATGAGAATGGAAAGAAAAAAGGAGGACTTATGTGAATGGGAGGAAGGAAAAAAAAGGAAAACTCACTGCCAAGCGTCGAAGCAAATACGAGAATGCAACAAGAGGAAAGTTAAAAGAGTTGAGATCGGCACTGCTGAGATGAGTGAAGATATCTTCTGGGATTCTACCGGTTCTACGTAATTCGGATTCTTCGAGATCGGCTATGCGGATTTCCTGGATGTGCGTCATAGGGTTTTGGATTAGAGGAAACCCGCCAAAAATTAAAATCAAAATCAAAATCAAAAAAAAGAAAACGTGAAATGAGATAGGATGGGAACTAACCGTTTGAACACGAGGGAACACATCATCAGGAGCTTGTTGAGTTTTCTCGATGACAGAAAGAAGGACCTCAGCTCCACCCCAAGAGGTGTTGAACCTCTTTCGTAGGGTTACCAACCTGACGAGTGCTTGATTCAAATGGGATTCGAGTGACGTGCTCAAGCTGAATGTCAGGAGCTTCCCAACCTCTTCGATCGGCTTCGATCCCTCCTCGTCGTCTTGGTTAAACTTCTCCTCCTCCTCCTCCTCCTCCTCCTCCTCTTCATCCGCCATCTTAACCTCCATACTAGTAGGAATAGTACTCTGAACCCTCGAATGACCGAAAGCTTGCCAGAACTCATCCACACCGATCTTATACCCAGTCGTTTCCCCCACCAACCCAACCTTGAACTGTAATCTCGAACCAAGGATCCTTGCGGTTGTGCTATACGCACTACCTGTTGAATCAAGTGGTGGATAAACACCACGGAATCCTGAAATACAGAGTGTTAGATGTTGATTACGAGAGAGGATGGAGGGATCCCAAGCCATCAAAGCACGAGCAGGGATTATTTCGAGAAGTTGAGTGACGGGACAGGAGATGGTGATTCCGAAATCATTTGATAGGTTTGTGGCTTCGGATGAACGAGGAACGTATCCGGGACGGAAATTGCTGGCGACAAGTTCGTTGAAGTGACTAAGTGGAAGTGGGTAGGTTCGTTAGAACGACCGACCCCCCATGTGGTGAAGTGGGCTTACGCTTGAAGATGAGTATATTTCGTCCGACCGCCTTCCATCGTTTGTGTAATTCCAGTATCATCTCCTCCCTCTGAGAAACCATCAATATCACCCCCTTCGTTATCCGAAGGGTCGTAGTTCCCCGTTCCGTCGCTATCTTCGTCCTCAAGGTCACTCTCACTATCGTCACTAGTATCCTCAGCGGATTGTGAAGTTTCAACTTCTGCTTTCTTTGGAAGAAGAGGGGAGATGCATCCAAGTAGGGTTTGGATTATCGCTTGGATGGAAAGACCCGTAAACCCAGAAATGTCTTCGAAGATCTTCCCGATGTCAATCCCGTAGGGGACTTCGGATTTGGAACACCAGAAAAATGAATGATCTCGTGGGTAATCGGAGGTATCTGTGGTGGGTGATACAAAGTAAGTTTTCGTGAAAGGTGTGGACAACTTGGAGATGGGTACCGGAAATGAATAGATCTAACTCGAGGCGTTGACTGTTTGGCATGAGGATCACCAATTCGATGGTTTCCTCGTCTTGTGGTCGTTTCAACGCTGCACATGAAGTTGAGAACGTTGAGACTCAACAACTCGGTCGGCAATCGCAAGTGGTCTCACCGATAACTTTCATACTCTCCATCGTAAACCCCTTATCCCATTGTCGCTTCAACTTCCCAAAGTCCTCAATGAACTTCTTCCTGCCCTTTCCACCGGAGACGACGACCGGCACAGAATGCGAGTACGGCGGCGGCGGCGCATCACCATCAACTTCGTCTACCATGGTCACATCACGAGATTGAGACTGGGACTGGGACTGGGACTGATGAAGACTTTCTTGCAACGCAATCTGAAGCTCATAATCCATATCTTCACCATCGGATGGATCATAGAAAACATCGCTGTCGTCCCAAGTAGAATTCATGATAGAAAGGGATTTAGGAGAAGGAGGAGATGAGACACAAGAAAACCGCAGCAGTCAGTGGGATTGGATTGGACAGCATGACGCGGAGTCCGGCGTCGGACGCTTGGGCGTTATGGCACAGTCCGTGACTTCTTTTGGGCGCTAAAGTGATTTCGAATGCGATAGGAAGAACAGGTAACCCTCAGTTTGAGAGGAAATCGTCATGACAGTCTCCGTTTCTTTGGATTTCACTTCGATTGGAATGGTGACGTGGGGTGGGTTCTGCGCTCAATTATTTTGGAGAGTGGTCTGATCTGCGACTCGGTATAACCCTGACTCCGAAAGCGCTCACAATCCAAATTAAGCCTTACGGCCCTACAGGCCGAACGCACGACTCCATCGACATGGTATTAATATCGAATCAGGACTCCGTTATCAACAACTGAGACGAAATTTGGTCGAATCGAGCGCTGGGACGTCCAAGAAAGGGGTAGTGGGGTACGGAAAGCCCTCCCTTTTCCTCCTATCCGGAAACTCAGACCAGACAATATCCAAATAATCGACATCATTTATCTCTTTCGCACCGACGTCGAGACTCATTTAACGCCCTTGCAATGGCCACCAGCATTCTATTTCCCGCTGAAGTAGTCGACAACATTATCTCCCAACTCACTCATGATCTTCCCTCTCTCAAAGCCATTTCGCTCACTTGTCGACAATGGCTTCGCTGTGCTCGCCCGTTTCTCTACAAATCCATCATCGTTCCCATTCTCCTGACTCAACCCGCTACCACTGGTGATATGGACAGTGCCATGGTCCCCACAGTTCTCAAATCTCCAGGATACAAACCAAAGTATACAACACATCTGACACTCCGATCATCTCCTCTAGTCAAGCTGGCGTTCTCCCCGTCCCTCTCAGTCGGTCTCCTACTTGATCCATTCACAAACCTCCATACGCTCACCCTCTCCCGTCTCCATCTTTCTGAATTTCCCACCATTCCCACTGGGGACACTTTCTCTCGTCGGATTACCACTCTCCGAATCCATAGATTATACTATTCCGTACTGCGCGACGTCATCGCACTCATCCTTGCCTTTTCCTCTGTTCGTTGCCTCTCTTTACATCCACTCCAAGATGAAAGACCTTCCTGGCAATCATCTCACCGCGACTTGGTGACGAATATTCCTCCCTCCACACTCCCGCCAGTTCAATGCTTTGGAACACGGCTTGATATCTCCTCTCCCCTTCCCATGGCTTTGCTTGATATGTTAAAAGTGAAAGGTTCTACTCGACGTCTCTCGATAACAACAGCTTTAGGAAATGCTTTAGAGTTCCGGTATCTTTCAGAGATCATCGATTATATCAGACAGGAGAAGATCACCACTTGGGATTTAGGATTGAATTGGAATGACCGTTCACGATTTTCATGGTGTAAGTCCCCTTCCATCTCCCAATCTCGAATTGATAAACCACTGACAAGGTACCTGTTCTAATCATTAGCATCCATCGATAATTTACGCTTCGACGAACTCGTAAACCTTCATACTTGGACACTCTCCCTCCTTGACTTTAGCACAACCCGAAAACGCGCTCTCACTTATGTCTTTATCCAGCACATCCTCCAAAGCTTCCGTAGATATCGCTGGAATGGGGAATTTCTAAACTTTCATCGCTTCACGTTATCATTCATATCACCTTCCACATCTCGTCGGGACATTCGACGCACACTCGGGATCAGAACTAGCTTAAAACCCGGAGAACTCGGAGGCGAAGACAACAACAACAACTTCATTCCTGACCTCAACTACAATGATGTCGAGGACCTCGCATTCATAGATGAAAAGCGAGGTGGTTCCGTAGACTTGTCGATCAAATGTGGATATGATAAGAAAGGGAATCTCAAGATAACTACCATGAGGGATGTTTGGTCATTATGCGATATGGAATTGGCAGAATCTCTTGCAGGGCTTCCAAACCTACATGAAGTAGTCGTGGAAGTCAGAGCCTCTGGTGGTGCTGAAGGAGATGATGATCTCGACCGAGAGATGGGAGTTGAGGAATTGTCAGGTTTGGTGAATGGGTTGTTTCCGGACTGTGTTGGTCGTGGTTTGGTTGTTAGAGCAGAAATGGGACCTGTTGGGAGAATATCGGGTATTTGGGATCGCCATGAGTGTACTAGTGAATTGCCGTAGATCACCTTGAGCGATATGTAGATACACATATAGTACCGTCACAGGAGCGTGTATATGCACAAATTTCACGGTTTTCCGCCACCACGAGAAAAACACTGCGACGAGACCAAGTCCGATACATTGCTTTGTTCGAATATGATACAATCAATCGTACTGAGGCCGTAATTGGCTCTCTAAACTACGCGACCATATATACTACATAAACCCCACATAACCCAAATTAACTCCTACCCGGAAGCCATGACCAGGGCAGGAATACAGAAATGAAAGCCAAAACCAATAAGGTAGGCCAGCTAACTATCAAGGTGAGGAATATATGTACTCCACGAAGTAGTTTGGCAGATGCCAGGTTGGGGGTCGCGGATGGCAATAAACGCTATAGTGACAAGCAAGAGGCGAGCCAGGATGTAGAGGATGGGACCTGGGTAATACGCTACGAACTCAAGGATACCGATGACACACCCTCTGTGTTCAGGAAATTCCCCTGTACGCGAGTCAGACCATAGAACAAGTGATTGTAACCAAAGCACAGGCCGTGCAAAAATGGTGCTTGAAGGCAGCTGTCCAACTTGAAGGATTTGTAATGTATTGATGATACGGAATCCAACCATCTGCTGTCTTTGCTCAACCCGAGCCGCCTCTTTATTAATGCCGATCAAGATAAGTGAATATGGAATCACGACGATCACAAATGTTGACCCCCACCAAAGAAACGATTCTACTCGTGTAGGGAAATGGGAATTCCATGCAAGAAGGTGGAATGCGCCAAAGGTAGATCCAATGAAACAAGCTGTGTTTCTGACACGTTGGACTGTGACCCTGCGAGGAATAGGATGTGCGTAGAATACTGGGACGTGACGTGCACCTTGATCGATTTCCTCGCATTCAATCATATCCCGGAAGGGGAGAGCCAATGCAAGGAATGAACGAACAATGAGCCGATCACAAACCCACCGCAGTCCCCAGCACAGACTCGGCCAGATCCCCCCTTTGGTCTTGGAATCTGCCTCGTCTGTTGTATGATCCTCAGAGTCCTGTTGTCCATTGCCGTCGTTAGTCTGCTGCCCACCACCCTCAAATTGACGTGGAGGGGATGAGTCGAATGAAACCACCGTCCAGTGCTCTAGATTTACGTCGCTGGGGCCCGCAAGACTGGGGTTATCCAGCTGATTGTCCTGAAGAAGAGTACTTCGCAGTGAGGGGTCGACTGGGTTTCTGGTCGAGTTTCCCTGTTCGGTGGTGGCCGACTCCACACCACAGTTGTGATCGTGACGATTCTTGATGGGAACAGTCCTTTGGCAGTCTATGTTGAATGGCTTATTCCACCAGAGGATGTATGTGATGATATTGAGCAGAGCAAGTGCAAAGGTGACGATTTCCAAATGTTCTACTGGCAGGTGTCGGTAGAAGCAGTCGATAAATCGAAGAATGAACCAGGATGTTTGAAGTATTGCGATTGCTTTAGCGAAGAAGTTGTTCTTGCTGCTATCTTCTATCTGCTTCTTCGAAAATCGAAGGTTGCTCAAGTCAATGTTGCCTTGCTCGACCTCGATATCAAGGCACAATGGGTCAATGACTTCTCGGCGACCGTCAGAGTGAATCCCCTCTAATCCGCCCATTTGTACAAAATGGCCGTGGGTCGTTGTCCACTTCAACTCTGTTGCAATTGTGAATATGACATTGAGGTGCCTTCGTTATCAGGTCTACGTACCTGGCCATTTGGAGTTCATCTTTGACGCGATTTCATGAGCACCTAAATGTTGCCTCGAGGCCCACCATATCACACCCTCTGGAGCAATCAAGGCATAGAAACACGTGTTGAGCCGTCCACGAAGTATTTGCCATTGAGTCGCATCAGGATGCGGAACATTGTGGTGGAGTGATGCATAAATACAAGTCCAAATTGTGAGAACACAGATATGGACAATAGAAGGCATCGTCCGCGCGGTTGGACCGCAATCGCTAGGGACGTCTGCCAAGGGAGGGATGGCATCGGAAGTTACTAGAGGGATAGGTGTTGCGTATGCCGTGAAGGCGACGAAGACGAGGTAGAGGTAGAGGAACATCTGAAAGAGACGCAGAAGAGTACCTGCACAGAAAACCCAGATTTTGTTGACTGTGGTCGTAAAGAAAGCTGGAAGCACCCAGGAAGAAAACCAAGAGGTTGGGGATTGTGATTGTAATGAAAGGCGGAAGGTACCCGCACGGGAAATCAGATGTCGTCGACTGTGATCGTTTGACACGTAGGTGTCGAGGACCACAGCCTCCAAGCGTTGAGAGCTTGGAGGTAGATTGAAGCAGAAATTCGAGTGTGAGATGTCCTTTGTAGTGAAAGGGTGATGATGGGGGAAGTAGCCACACAATGAAAGGGTGATTGCATCCTCACATTTATAGAGTTCCGTCGTAGAGCCAGGAATATGCCTGCAGAAGGTGAAGTGCTCTCGAAGCAGACAATGGGCATATTGTCAACATCATTGTCTCGACCGAAAGTTCAGTCCTCACAATACTGCAGGAGCGGACTGACGTCGATGTGTATTGCCTTCAAATCAGCGTATCCAAAGTAACACGTAACTGGAGAGGCGTTCCCACCTGACATCGTGGTCATGACACACAAAACCTGTACAACTCGGATGTGAGGTACTTCCTTATATGGACTCGAGAGCCCGGCCATTCAGCTTTTTCCAGAAATGAACACTTCAAATCTGTCTAAGGATCGCCTAAGATGGAGTTTCTTCAATTTCACAGTGTGGTCGTCACGACTACTAAATGACTTACCTCGTATTGTGACCCAATATTGCTCTCACCATGACCTGTGATACCTTGTATTATAGCAGCCGAGTCAAGCGCCAGCCAAGCTGGGGAGACAGTATCCGTACTTCCCATAAGTCCGGATGAATGGTTTCTCTAACTGGGATTCAGACTCTTGCAACGGAGGATACTGAAACGAAAACAATAGACGAGGCCATACTTGCTGCAGATCGAACAGTGAATCAACAATAATCCAGGGTAATGCCAAGGAGCACAAAAAGAGCTGTGTTGAACTCACCGGGTTGAAGCATTGGACTCGCCAACGGGGTCCTTATCCTTTGCCATATGCATCTCGCATTCGCTGGCGCAATCCACATAGAACAAACTCGTTTACAGATTCTATGCTTTATTGTTGCGTTGAGATTAGGGATGTATATTCAAAGGCAAATTTAGTAGAGACAGTGCAATTGCAAATGAGGTCGCACTGTGGTAACCCAATTCAATCGAGAGAAGCCGTCAATGGCAAAGCTTCAGAAGAAGAAAAGCGCAAAAGACAAGGTGGCGATCGGTCATCTATTAGGATCCATGGAACGAGCCAAACAATGCCACGTTTCACCTTCTTCGAGTTTTCGCGTTACCACATCTCCGCATCTCTGCTTTGGCTCGGTCTGTCCCTATCCGCACTCGAGTACTATGTCTTTCAATTTGGTGACAAATTCAATTTTGTTCTATTCATCAAGCGCTGGAGAATGTGAGAACAGGGTGGACGAGGCAATGGTGCGAGGCGCAGGACTGCCAGTATTAATATTCAACAAGAACAACCACGGTGAGTGCAACACAACTTCATTCGTGGTGTTACCCTGACTCGAATTATTGTCCAACCGTTGCTCTCTTTTAGCATTGGTTGGTACTGCCATATTACAAGGCAACATAGTCGTCATGACAATCACAAGAAATGCGGCTGGAAATAGCTGAATGGCTGAGGACTTACAATACACGGAAGTATTTGGCTGTACAAATTTTGGGCTTCACAACCACGATGTTGGTTACCAGTTACTCAGGATACGAAGGCCATGAACATCACCATAGCTGTACTCTTACTCTGCAAACGAGACAACATCCGGATTATGCTTATTGTCACGCTGCCTTCTGCCGAAAGATTCCCAGGTCTACGACAAAGCTCTATAAAGGCGAGGGTGCAAATACCCTTTCGTCGTGCGGCTACTTCTTGCCCCTCTTCCAAGACAAGAAACGCCTCACACTTGATTTTCTGCTTCTGATCTACCTCCAAGCTCTCGACACTTGGATGCTGTGGTCCTCGGCGCCTACTTTGTGAAATTCCCTCTCCCATTCCAATGTTCCTTCCCCTTCTTTTCGTCGCCTTCACCTTCAAGGTATATGCAATACCTACCCCTCTCGATTCCGATTCCGAAGTAGCCTCTCCCTCAGCGTTCATCCCTCTCTTCGATCTGTCATCTTCAAGCGATATCAATCTAGCCGGACGGACAATGGTCGAAATTGTCCGTAGTTGCGCCTTCACCATTTTTGCTTGCATCTACACCTCACTCCACCACAATATTCCGCATCCTGATGCGACTCCACGTCAAATATACGGCGGTCGGCTCAGAACTTGTTTCTATGCCTTAATTGCTCCAGAGGCAGTAATATGGTGGGCTGCACGCCAATGGTCAGGTGCTCGTAAGATTGCCTCAACGGTGAACTCCAAGTGGCCAGGTATGTAGATACAGTCTCTAAGATACCTCTATAGCATATTCACGATTGTAATAGAGTTAGAGTGGACAACAACTCACAGCCATTTCGTGCAAATGGGGGGATTAGAAGGTATTCACCCAGATGGTCGCCGAGAAGTCATCGATCCGTTATACTTCAATATTGCTATTGAACAAGGTGACTTCGACATGGACGGACTTCGATTCTCGAAGAAGCAGATCAACGACTGCAGCAAGGGTGACCTCACCACCATAGGACTGGCAACACTTCAAACCTCCTGGTACATTCTTCAATGTATTGCTCGGCACTGCCAACACCTGCCACTAACGGTGTTGGAAATTGTCACCCTCGCATTCGCTCTACTCAACATCATCACGTATATCCTTTGGTGGGATAAGCCGCTCAACATGGACTGCCAAAGGACAATCCATATCAAGAATGGTCGTGTTCGCAATCGTGTTGTGGAGTCTCTTATTGTAGATCAGGTAACCTCAACAGGATATCCGCTTGACTCGTCACCACAAGATCCCCTGCCTCAGCACGAGCTCTGGAAGGACGATTTGCTTCGGTCAGAGAAGGAGGAGGGTCATGATCACGATCAGCTTGATCAGCGTGATTGTAAGAATCTCACCACCGTTAACGCAGATTCCGACGTCAAAGGAGGAATTGGGCCAAGGTTTCTCCATGGTCTGAAATGTGGTGGAGATAGACTCATTCTTCACCCATTTCGTGTATTTCTCCTCCCGTTCCGAGAGATGGTTCAATGCGAGGAAGTGGATCCAGGTGCACGACATGTCCCGGCTTTCTACGCTTTGCCTATACATCACAGGGGATCCCAAATGAGGTCGATGGCTTGCGGTCTTGGCTATCTGTTGGGCTGGATCCCCCTGCTTGCATTCACTTACCAATTTCCAACACGGTTCGAATTCGTTATGTGGCGGTGTTCCACAATCATCATCATGGTGATTCCGTGTGTAGTTGGTGGGATCATCAACCGGTATAGCCAGCTGCTTTGGGTTGCCCGGCCTGAAAGCAAACCAATCAGTTTGTTGCTAAACTCGGCACCATCTTGCGATTTGCAGAGTCCTTCTGGCTGGCCATGGTTGCGCCTCCACGCAGCCGCCGAGCCTACAATCAAATTTTTGCTGTATTATCCCGTCCCCTTTCTTTACATTCTGGCCCGTGTTTCGCTTGTCATCCTCGCGTTCCTTGCCCTTCGTGATCCGCAACCTGGTGTTTTCCAAACTGGTTCATGGACTTCACATATTCCCCACTTTTAGCCGGCATCACGTACATCTATGAGCTGTTTTGGCGTTGGTTCTTATACTCTCATTTTTATCATGGCTTTCCGATATGAACTAGTTGGAATTGTATGGTATGGTGTTTAGGTAGCGGCAGCGTACAGTCATGTACTGTGTGTTGGGGAGCCTATTCAGACCTCAATACAATCGTTTGCAATGACAGTTAACGGCTTGACCCGACTCGATATTTCCGATCTCAGCCTCCTACCATCCTTCGAAGATGGGAGTGTAAGATGTGTCGTATATTCTGGTTTGTATCCCAGAAGCTCGAAGATAGCGAGGACCTCTGTGCTGTCCAAATTACCTTTGCGGACAAGGACAGATTTATAGAGAAGGGGGCGTGCAACGTGGAGCCATTGTTTGCATACGAGAGAAACGGCTCTGAGGGAATGAAGATGGTCTTTGAGGTCGGAGAGAATGATGGAGATTACTTCCGAAGGAAGGGAGATGCCAGTGGTCATCGCAAAAAGACTGATGTATACCGACCTAGAGTGGCCATATGAAACAAATTATAATGATTCATAAATTTCATATTCACGCCTCCCGCATCGCCACCCCCTTCACGAACCTTGACCAGTTTCCTTCAATCAATGCGACAGCGCGAAGGGTTTAACGGCGGGCGCATTGTTAAATTAGGTCCCCTAAACTTGTTTGCATCATAGATCGTATCAACCAGGACCGAATAGGGCTTCCATAATCTGACAAAAACCAAAAATCAGGACAGGTTTGTTAGGGAAGGCAACCGAAAGGGAAAGTCAGGATCGCTGAAGCGACCATGGAGTAATTCATTCGTCAAGTCAGAACACACAAGAAATTGGACATCATCCGAAGGGGGAGAAGTTCGCGTTTACTTACTGAATTATCGAGCAATGTTGGATGAGTTTTCACTATGCAACTCGTCAGGCCATGGAGTCGACAGGCTTCATGGGAGAAGCGCCATTTCCCATTGCCGAACTGGTGCTCTTCGTGAACCTATGCTGAAGATAAAGTCAGAAAAGCCTTGTGACGGGTCGAGATTCAAGATAAAAGGGAAGTCAGAACCAGTTTGGAATTCATACGACAAGTAAGACGAGTCATAATATAAACGAGCATTTGGGACATCATGCAATACATAATACTCACTGAAGGTCGTCTCCGCCGTACCATTTTACCTGGTCACCGCACCTCGCGAAGGCATCCCACCAAGCGGATCACTTTATATCCCACAATTGGCATGGTACTCGCACCAGCGGAAAATTTCTTCTCTACGCATGCAAAAGGTCAGAAATGGCATTCACGAGGAAAGGAGCTCGGTTTAGAGGAAATCGGATTTGTTACTCACCAAAGGGTAGGTGTCACTCCGTGCATATCGGCTGCGATGACACCCTTCGCTTTGATGTTCTACCGGACGTAGTGCTGGCACTGCCTGCTCTGGCCAAGTTCACAGGTAGTCCACCTGAGAGAGAAAAATGAGAAGAAGCTTGTTAACAGGAGGAAGATGTGGTAAAAGTAGAGAAGGTCAGAATCGCTGAAACGATGTTGAGTTTATTCATACGCCGAGGAACTCGGGTCATAAACATGCAAGAAATAATATGGACATCATCCAACCACGGAGGAGTTCAGCGGTACTCACTGGATGAGAAGTTCGAGATAATTTCGAGAGGCTTAGAGTCCAGTGGGTCATCGAGGTCAATGGTTGGATGTTGGAAACATGTTTGATGGCATGTTCATTTCTTTCCAACAAAAAGGAACGTGCCGAGATGTCCGATGCTGCCCCAATAAACTTGCTCTGTGTTCTCACGGCTGTGGCTGACGCAAACGAAACTTTTGTTATTTTCGCCAACTCTTACTAGTTATGAAGACGCAATAATGGTGACGCAACCTTCACCTATTCGACGCTATTGTACCATTTCATTCAATTCGAACGCCACAGGTCATAGCGCTGCTGTGCGTGTTCGAATTTCAATGCTGTCCGCATCTTGCTTGCTATCCTCGCTTTTCTTGCTCTTCGCGATCCTTAACCTGGGGTCTTCCAAATTGTTAAATGGACTTGATATACTGTAACCTTACCTTTAGCTACGAGTAGCCTTGTCCGCCTTTATTGCTTGTTTTGGCATTCATAGTTTTCAATTTGAGTTCTCCGAACGTTTTCCTCCCCCAGCTCTGCGTTTGATACAAGTTGAGCTCCCCGAGTCCTAATTAAGAGAGCCTACGGAGCCTCCACCATAAATCACAACCTCGACGTCTATTTGGCAGTGCCAACTCCGAGATTAATATTACCATCGTCTATCTATCTCACAAATTCTCTAAGTACTTCTTTCAAAATCTATTCCAATTCCCATCACCTTTGTTTCTTCAAATTCCTCCTCTGCTTCGTCGTAGACGATCCAGCAGCAGCAGCAGCTTTAACCCTCTCCTGCTCCTCATCCAAAAACCCTACCGCCGAAATGTTATCAAACCTTTCCACCTCTTCAACTACAAACTTATCCTCCGTGTCCCACCCATGCCAATCCGCATCATCTTCAGTACCCTGAGCACCCGCACCAATAACCGAAATGCTATGATCACCCTCGATATCTAACAGATGCGCGCTCGTCGCTGTCGTCGACACCGAACCCGAAACAGCTGTACCACCAGTCGACCTTGACGTAGCAGGAGAAACAGAAACGTCCTTCCTTCGACCACCACCAGTAGGTACACCAAGTGATTTCGAATTTTCCTCATCCCGGTACAAAAAGTCTTCATCCTCCTCGTCAAACTCCAACGAAATCGGATAAGGGTCACGATTGGCACTATCTGGGCGTGGAAGCAGGGGTGGAGATCGAACTTTATGCATAACACCCCTTCTAATCCTCCCGAGACTCTCCCCAACACCATTCACGTCGATACCAGCCACAGATCTGATGGGCATGGGTACAGACGGTATGAATGTTTTACCAGGTGCACCGTTAGGTAACATAGGTAGAACAGCAGGGGAGGGTGTGTATTCCAAAGCACCAGCGAGTGCGGTAGCGAGTGGTTCATCGAATGCTGAAGAATGTCTTCGTGTATGTCTATCATTCGGCGAGGAAGAGAATCCCTCAATGAACGCTTCTGTTGTTCCGGTCCCGTGAGCGCTAATCTCAATTTCCTTCCGAACATTAATCTTCGGTCCTGCGAGGTCGAATTGATACCGACGTATCAACGCATGATAGTCTTCTCCCAAGGTTCGGAACATGAATCGATGAATGAGGTATATCGTGCGAGGCAACATGTGAGGTGACCTCGAACAAGTCGACAGTTCAGCTTGCGCAAGCCAACTAAAAAAATCAAACCAATGGTCAACAATCATACCACCAAACCAAACCAGATCGAACAATACGCACTCATGTAGAGCATGATGACTCTGAGCCCTACTATGCCCACGTCCATGCCCACTCCCAGCACGATCAACAACCTTCTTGTCCACACCGACCTTCCCCGTCACATTCGTATCTCCTACGGCCCAAAGCACAATCTTCCAATCCCTCCTCCTCTGCAAGTTCCACGTAGCAGCAACACTATCCCTCGCAACCAACTGAACAGCCTGCGCATCCATCATTCTCGTCAACCCCGAATAAGACGCAGCAGCAGATGTACCCATCCCAGCCGCCCCACCACCTCCTCTTGCAGGAGACTCCGAACCACGAGGTGAAGATGAAGATGAAAGACCCATCCCGACACCAACGGGCGACCGACCCCTTCCTCTGGTTGTAGACGGAGAAGAATTCAACCGTCCAGGTAAAGCGCTCGCAATGGTTGACATCGAAGCGCCCACTGTGCTCGTCAACGCAGACCTCCCCTCTTTCGTCGAATGAACCTCTAACGTGAATCTTCGCAAAGATAGGCTGCCATCCGCTGGGTCAAAGAGTAATACATCTTGATAATTAGCACTTCTTCCGTTCCGCGTCGAGCGTGCATTAGGATGAGCGCTTGTTGAGGATGTTGGCCCATCACCCAAACCATGACTCGAAGTGGGCGATGAAGGCGGTAAAAGACTAGGTGGCAACTGTGCATCCGTAGGATTCACAAACACGAACGAAAGTGGGACCCGAAGTTGGTCATTTGTTGGCGATTTGACGGGTCGAAGTCGAACTAGCGGCGACACTTCAGTAGAAAGTAGTTGCTATCCACAACTAATCAGTTAAAAACCCTCAGGCTCTTTAAAGAATGAACATACCGGAGCCTCTACATTCCTAACCCTCCCTTCGACGTGGCTCGCTACATCCGGTGGACCACCGTACGGATTGACAGAAAAAACGTGAACGGTCCGATTCCTCGTCCCAATCGCAACCCACCGCCCATCTTTTGCCCAACCAACACCTTCTACAACGCCACTCGTCCGTCCTCTCTTCAAATCATACACGTGTGATGGAAGCGCCGTCCCCATTGGCGATGTTGTAGTTGTCGCCGACGTTGATTGTGGAGACACGACTTCAGGTCTCGACGAAGGTCCAGCAGCAGCCACTTTTGAACCACCTTCCACACGGTCTGCATCACCAACTATTCCACCGCTCCACCTCTCCCTCCCAGCTGCAGAAGAACTTGGCTTCAACCCAAAAACTAGCATATTCTGTCCATCCTTCGGAGCAACCACCAAAGAATTTCCATCATCCGAGAACGAAATCTGGGCAACAGGTTGCCTCTTGACCGCTCTAAACTCATGAACAACAGTAGGATGAACTGCGTTCAGAGTAGTGAGAGGTGTATTCCGAGCTGCAGGTGACGATGAAGCTGGAGCAGATCCATTTGACGAAGCAGCATGACCAATCGCAGAGGTAGCTCTCCTCCCAAGGTCCAAAACGGTGACATAATACCCTTCACCCTTTCCGTCTCCCGAGCCATTCCCCGTCGGACTTGCGGACTCTCCTCCCCCTCCAAGTCCCAACCGATCCCAAACACCTCCACCAGATGCCGAAGCACCAGCACCCCCAGTGGCAGAAATACTTGAGAAGCGCCTTTCCTTCCTCCCACTTTCATCATACTCATCATCATCTCCACTCGATACAACACCAGCCAAACCACCCCCAGTAGGCGCACTCTTCGAAAAGAATGAAGCACCATCACCACTTCCACCTCTGGCACCTTCCCTCGAACGTCCCCTCTCAACCGAAACACCACCACTCCCACCCAAAGCCTTACTCTTCGCAACACTATACGCAAACCCACCCAACGTCTTCACACCACTCAACATACTCCCTCCAACCTTCAACGCCGCGCTCCCCAACTCACTCCCAGCAGCCTGAACCTGCTGTTGCGTACTTCCCATATTCGTAAAACTCGAAATCCCAGTAAGTCCCGAAAGTCCCGTCGTAAAACTCGTTAACCCTCCAACGAACCCACTCCCCCCTCCAGCTCCGACTCCTGCACCAATGGAACTCCCAACAGACCCAGAAGTCATACCGGCAACAACCCCACTGCCATAAGAACCGCCAGCGCTCGAATTACTCCCGAGTGAAGTCGGATATCCATACGAACTTCCGTAAGACCCGGGTACCCCAGCAACACTTCCATACGACCCAGGAACACCAGGACTCCCACTTGCCATACCAGAAGAAGGTCTCGACCCAGGTCCACCTCTATGTGCAACCAACCTAGGCGAAGAAACCGCCGACGTAGGAGATATCGGCGTTGCGACTCTCGACGACGAATGTCCTTGGTGCTGCTGGTGTGGCGGCTGATGTTGCTGGGGGTGAATATGTTGCGTATGGTGGAGAGGCGACGAAGGCGTTACCGAGGCGAACGCCAACAACCGTCCTGAAAACGCGAATATAGGCTCCGGATAAGGTTGCGCAAGTAAAAGCGGATGTGAAGTCGGATAATGATACACTTCCGAATGCGAAGAGAGTTGGGGTTGATTAACTATGCCTGCAGGAAGAGGCTGAAGTTGATTTATTGTGCCGGGGTATGCTTGAGAATACTGGGGATATCTGTTAGAACCCGAAGGAGGAGGGAGGTGTTGTTGAGTGGAGGTGGCCGTAATGATAGGCGAAGAATACGGATGTAAAGTAGCGTCTAAATCCTGGCTTAATGATACAGATACAATGTTCTTGTGATTGCGGGATATATTGTTGTTATTGTTGGTCTTGTCAGAGGAACCGCTATTACCGTGCTCGTTTGCATTTGAAGCCGTCGTAGATGTTACAGAAGAAATCGAGGTCGAACCAAGTTTATGCGCGAAAGGAATTAAAGCAGCCGAAGGAATAATAAATAAGGATTCGAGGGTTGTCGCCGAAAGTACGTGTATCATTGGTGGTCTTGCCGTGCTCTATAAAACGAAAACGGAATCAGCTCCTCGCTCAACACCAAAAAACGAACCCGATAAGAAACGTGACTTACAATCACGACGAAGCGCTCACTCGCCACAAACCTAACACCAATCTGGGGTCTAGACAACTCAACACACTTGACAACCCGATTCATAGCCAGAGAATAAACAACAAAAGTTGTATGACCCCTTGGCGAATCACGGTCATGCTCGTGATCTTCGTCGTACCTGTCAATTGAAAAAACGCAACACCATAAGTACACCATGTCGTCATCCGCCCAACCAGTCACAGAACCAGAACTTACATTATCAAACCCAGATAAGGTCTCCCTCCCACCTCTCCGTCTCCTTCTGTCTCTCCGTCATCTTTCGCCTTCCCCTTCTTCCCCTGCACCCTCCCCTTCGTACCCGTCTCCTCAAACGGATCAGGCAATATAGCCGCATACAACGGATACCTCCCCACCCCGTCCCACCCACTTTCATCAGCACCAATAGCACCATCAGCACCAGCACCCCCGGCATCACGTTCCCCGCGTTCATCACCCCACGCATTCCTAACACCCCTCCCAACAAAATCCAAATTCAACACTTCCCGAACAGATTTCAACTCCGTACAGTCCCAAACTTGAATTCCCGTGAGATAACCAATGATCAACAACCTCCGCGTTGCTGTCGCAGACGTGAATGTATCCCAACGTGACCATAGAATAGGGTCAGGTACGTTCCCAACTGGTAAGATGTGTCTGGCAGTCGTGGTGGTACCGGTTCCTGGGATAATGGGTTGTGTAGCAGCAAAAGTTGGAGACGTAGGTGAAGCAACCACAGGCCCCGTCGTCGTCGACGACACCGATGACCGTGCGTGACTGGCACCCCACGCAGGCGACGCGCTACCCGGTGGTGGTGGAATCCCTCCAAACTGGGGCTGATAGTACTGCGGTTGGTACGCCTGTAAATCTTCTACCATAACATGCTCCCGCTGACCATCATGCTGCAAGACATGTTGATATTGCTGTTGTGAGAGTTGAAGTTGTTGAAGTTGATGCTGATGCTGTTGATGCAGGTGCAGCTGCTGAACGTCTTGTATGTGCTGTTGCTGTACAGCGACACCACCTGTACTCGTCATAAACGAGCCAAACGACACAGGTCTCGACACCAACGGTGGAGACGGAGCTGCCGTCGTCGGGATAGGGATAGGGATATTGGGGATGTAAGAACGCATGGTTCGGGAGAACGATTCCAACATGTTCGGCTCGCTGTGTGGCCATGGGTTTTGTACCATGACGAAACGAGAATGGCAGTTGGAACAGATAGATGAGTCCGAGTCCGTGGTGGTGGTAGTGAGGGGGAGGTCCGCGTCGGGATTGGGATTGGATTTAGAGTTGTCCGAAGGCGAAGTAGGTTCCAATTCGAATGGTTGCATTGTTATGTTGGTTTGCGAAAAACAAGGTACGTCCAAAACGGAGAAAACAGAAAAAAAACACAAAAGAGAAATGAAGTCGTCAGCAACCAGTCGTGCAAGCAAGGACAGAACAACGATTAAAAAACAGGCGAAGAAGATGAAGACGAAGAATAACAGTCAAAGAACAAGAAGAGAAAGCAACGCGTCAAGGCAATTCACGGAGAAAAAACAAAAGCGAAGCAAGAAAAAAAGTATGGCGGTGACGGGGGGTGGAAGTGGAAGGACAAAGTCACAGCCCAACCTGCATATCCAACTCACTTGCAGCCCAACGTAAATAACGGGGGCTCACAGCACCGCGTACCTCATCTGGAGGCCTCAAGTCACTCTGACCCCACACCCCGAATCACCAACCTTCCCCACCAACACGGATAACCCCGCCTCGACCCCATTCAAGACACAACGTGTCCATAAAGCAAAACCAAGCGCCAATCAGGGCATGCCATTCCTAGTGTTGTGGGCAGAACCCTGCCTATTTCCCCTCCATCCCTCCTGCCCAAACTAAACATGATCCGTTCCACCTCAACCACGTGTCCTCCGGAGCAGATCCACCAAATCAAAGTCCCATCCAACCTGAGAGACTTGACCCAACATCGTAGAAACTGGCACACGACAAGAATTCCATGACCGTTCATTCGTCCATCAGACGGTTGAGCGGATGGAATGAACAGCACTAGGGACACCAGCGAATCCGCCAACTCCGCGGAAAATAGCCCATATACCCATCCAAGGCCAACAAGGGCGATATGCGGGGTAAAAAACATCTATCTGGATCTCCACACCCAAATCCAGCCCAGTACCCCAACCAAATCAACCCCATTCCAATGGTTTATGGCAAACTGTCTAAAGGGTGGGCCTCCCTCGTCAACAGCATTCAAGACGCAGTCACCCCTCTTCTGATCATGACACACAATGGCAAACGCGTTAACAGGCGGCCTCTGAGCGACGCGTTATGACTCCGACCATCCCTAGCCCATAGCCGTTAATGAATCGATAATTCATTAACAGCCCCTGCATGCCCATCCATTCGACGCGTCAACGCGTGTCCACGTAACCCAACCAACAGCGATATCTTAGACTGGGACCGCATCACGTCACCGCGCTACCTCTCGCCATCATCATCCTGAGCTCCAACGCTCTAGAGCCACCGATTCCGAAAGTCCCAGAAAAAAACACACCGAATCGACGATCCCCCACAATGGTACCCCCATTCTCCGATCGGATCGGCGAAATTGAATGACGCACATATGCGCAAAGGAGAAAACGAGAGCGTGCAGAAAAAAAAGGAGAGGTATACGCAGAAGAGAAGAGAGAAGAAACCAAGCACAAAACAACCAAGACGCGTTGAAAAAGCAGAAGAAAAAATCGACACAAAACAGCAGGGAAAACAAAACAAACTGAACGAACACATACCGTGGAATAATCGGTGACCTCGTATGCCCTTGATCTTGTACTCTCCGTTCTTGACCTTGACCTTGACCTTGAAGCTGCACTGGCACTTGCTGCGTGCCTTGCGCTTGACCTTGACTGTGACCACTCTCATAAACGTTGCCCAACTGCGCTTGCTGCATCCCCAGTCGCCCTTGCACATCCTGATCGCCTCTCCGACTCCGACTTCCATTCCGACTTGGATAATTCCGATTCACCACCACCCCCGGCACACCAACCGGTACATCCAACAAAGGCGACAACAACCCCTCCATATTCCCCTGAAAACCATTCGAATTCGGATTATTCGTACCCACGTTCACCATCACCCCCGTATTAATAGCACCAGGATTCATCGAAACCAAATTCAACGTGGTACCCGAAGCCGGTAAAGTCGTATTCAACGTGGCCACGGAAGGTTGCTGTATGGGCGCGTTTAACGTGGCAGTAGCGGAAGTCGGTATAGGTGATCCTTCTTGTTCTTGAACTCGATATTGCCGTTGAACCTGCAGAGGTAACGCCGATGAATTCCCAGATGGAGTTCCCATTCCCGATGACGTAGTTGCAGTGGTGGTCGTAGCCGTAGTTAGAGGGGTACCCATACGTACTACACCGACCCCTCTGGGAGAGGACGATAACGGTACATTTCCCGAAGAACTAGCAGGGCTTGGGTACGCTGCTGAATGGGAAGGGGTGTTGGAATGGCCATGGAGCGCAGGGGATGGAGATGGGATGGGTTTGCTTTGCATTGGTATGGAAGAAGGTGGAATGTGAGAAGGGTGAGGAAGGTTGGAAGGTATGGAGGAAGAATGTGGTATGTGACGCCGAGGATTATTGTGAAAGTCAAGTGATGGAATGGGCTGCGCGGAGTAAGTCGCGGGCGCGGGGAGAAGAGGCGCTTGAGTTTGAGTCAGGTGTGACTGTGGGTGAAGTGAATGTTCGATATGTCCACTGGTTGATGACTCTCGAGTGCGTGGCGGAACCGGAAGAGGTGGTGGGGACCCAAACTGAATGGCCGCTTCTTCGTTGTTCATATTGACGTTGGCTTCCGAGGAGTGAACCGATTCCCTTTATGTCGAATACCACATGCCCACCAAAAATAGCGATGAAAGAAAAACAAAGTATTCAGGTGAGCATTGAATTCGCAGAAAGACGACACAAAGTGAAGGAAAGAACAAGAAAGAGATGGGGGCTATGCTTACGTTGTTCGACGCGATAGAGAAGGTGGTATGGCGCTCGCACGTTCGTCTGCCACAGCAACAACGGCAGGACCAGCGCCGGACGACGTAGTGTTGGTTGGCATATGGACGGGTCTCCTATTGAAGCTTGTCCCGATTCCCATTCCATCAGCGGCACTATCAACTTCGTCTTCATCCGAATCAGGAACGTCAACAGCAAAATGCGGAGGTGATTTGAAGAGTGCGGTCCTAGAGACGTCTTCATCTTCTCCCTCCAGCGGGTTATTCGGGTCTTGATCGAAGGTATGGCTGGAATTATGATAGGATTGATGCCTGTAAGGTTAATGGTGATGTTGAGTACTCGTGTATGCGTCGAATAAAGATAACGAAGCGATGAATGGGTAAAAACGATAAGGATAAGAAGGGAATTGTAACGATAAGGTGGAAGGGGGTTCGGTTCAAGGCACAACAATGGGATTGGATCGTACCTATCATCGACTATCGCACCATGCCCGCCGTCTGTCTGTCCCCCAACAAATTCCCCTTCTTCCTCGTCGTCATCAAAGAAGGCAGGCCTCGAGGGTGGGGAATGAGACTGCATATACATGACCGTATCTTGCGAGTCTCCATCTGCGTAGCGTCCATAGCCATAGTATACTTGCTCGTCCGCATATGTATGGAACTCTTGGTGAGGATATGACTGCGAAGGAGTGTAGGCCGAGACACTTGGAGTCCCGACGCCGGTGGGGTTGGAGGAATACTCAACGTGGTCGTTGGAAGAAGTAATGACGGAAGAAAAATGTTGAGGATGGTGTTCCGTAGGTCCAATAGTACTCGAACGAAGCGCAGCACGCTGCAAATTTCCCTGGCCGTGGTTGTCGTTGTCAATAACGCTTGGTTGGTCGTCGTTGTCGTCGTTGTCGAAAGGACGATGTTGTTGAGACATTAAAAGGGAAGTAAAGGGTAGATTGAGCTCTGCTGGTCGTTGTAAGTAAATGCAACGGGCCAGCTAAATAACAGAAAGAAAAAAGTGTCAGAGTGAGGTTGTAGTCGAGTAAGTCGTTACTTCATTGACTCACTCCAGGCCATCTCCTCAAATCATCCCGTTTTAGGGAATTGCGTCACGTGAGTGGGTTACGTCAGCCTGCTCGGACCAGCGCCAGTTGGAGTCTTCACGTTCGCTGATGTCCTTTTGCATGGTGGTTATTCCCTCGCACATCCCAATGACCGCTGCGCTTGTGGACGTTCCGATTTCTCCATAAAGCGTTAAGCGTCTAACTGGCTCTGTACCTTATCCTCATCCTACCCTGAAAACGCTCTCCTGAGCTCCAGCGAACATCTCAGACGCCCCTACGCCTCCTCTCCACACACGTTCTATAGGAGCTCGATGTCCTTGCGATGGCCACTGGCAATGTTCTATTCCCTGAAATAGTCGATCTCATTCTCTACAAACTTAGACGGGATGTTCCTTCTCTCAAAGTCGCTTCACTTCTTTGCAAACAATGGCTCTACGTTGCTCGCCCGTATCTCCACAAATCTATCGTGATTACCATTTTCCAGGCTCAGTGCACCACCACCGGTGATTTGGGCAGCCCAAAGGACCTCGCCATCTTCAAGTCTCCAGGATACAACTCAAAGTATACGACACACCTTACGCTTCAATCGTCGCCCCAAATCGTGCTGCAGGTTTCCCCATCATCCCCTTCACTCAGCCTTCTACTTGACCAATTCACAAATCTACATACACTCACTCTCTCACGTCTACATCTCTCTCGGTTTCCAGTGATTCTCACAGCTGACACTTCCTTCTGTCGGATTACAACTCTCCGAATCCATCGACTATACTATGTCGACCCAAAAGACATCACCAGGCTCATCCTAGCCTTCCCAGCCGTCCTCTGTCTCTCCTCACAGCCAATCCAAGAGGCAAAAACTTGTGACTCCTACCGACGGAAGACGCAAGTGTTACCTCAGCCACGCCTTCCCTCGATCAAATGCTTCAATATACGACTTGACTTGTCTCCTGGCCTTTCGGTAGTCCTCCTGGACCTATCAAAATGGATAGGATGTATTAAACGCATATCCACTGTGACAGCTCTCGCGAACGCGTTCGAGCGGGAATGCCTTATAAAGACCATGGATTATATCGAGACACAGAGGATAACGACCTGGGATTTGGGATTGAATTGGGGGGTTAACAACCGCCTTGGACGATGTAAGCCTTCTTATGTCTGTTGACCTTCATACTCAACTAACGAGGCTTGCTTTAGCATCCCTCAATACTTTGCATTTCGACCGCCTCATAAGCCTTCATATTTTAATACTTTCCCTCCTTGACCTCGGGACAACTCATAAACATGCCCTAAGCTACATCTTTGTCCAACAAATCCTCAGGAGCTTTGGCATGTACCATCTAACTCGTCAGGTTCCAAACCTACATTGCTTCAAATTGTCATTTTTATCACCCTCGGCATCTCGCCGAGATGTCAAACGTACACTTGGAATGAACACCGAACCTGGAACTGAAGCTCGAGCTCTCGACTTAGATCAGACCGATATCCAAGATATCTCACTCGAGATCAAAGATGATGGGGAAGGTTACATCCTCCTTGCAAATAAAGTCCAATACGAATCACCACCCCCCACGGACGGTGGGGGAAAGGGGAATTACAGCCGCATCGACTTGACAAACTTTTGGTCTTTATGTGACGTAAAACTGGCGGAGGTGGCTCCGGCGTGTTCAAAGCTACGCGAAGTGGTCGTGGAAGTGCGAGCGTTAGAGGGAGCAAAATTCCGAGACGTCAAGAACCGAGTCCAGGAAGAGGTCCCCTCTGCTACGCAGGATAAGGATGGACCAGAATATAATGACGAAGAAGATCAACTTGACCTTGAGATGGGAATAAACGAGTTGCAGGAATTGGTGACGGATCTGTTTCCTGACAGTAGAGGTTGTGGCTTGGTCGTTCGAGCAGAAATCGGACCTGTAGGGAGAATATCAGGTATTTGGGATCGCCACGATTGTAGGGAGTCATAGCCATTCTTGGTAAGAATACCATGCTACTCGGCCATACTAGACGCTACGAGATTATGATTTAAGTTCTTCGTGGATGTGTTATTGACGAGAAACTGGAACAGTAGATCGGTGTCTACAAGCTGAACTGCCAAATGCCTATTGCTACTGAATACTTAGTACTTAGGCCTCATTCAACACACTTTTGCTCTAATATGCGCAATAGATGGTATTCTAAATTTTCGTATTCACCATGCAACAAATCAAGACGCGTTCGACGCGACGGGGTAATTACAAAGTAAAGGAAATCAAAGACATGTGAGGGTTGAAATGGTTGGTCAGTAAACTAATGAGCACGCCTGTACGAGAGTAAAAGAGCGTATCGTAGTGATAAGGCGAACAGGGGATGAAAGAGCCCAAAGGAAAGCTACAAATGGGGTATATTGTATGTTACTTGTCCCGTTCACGACGGGTTCCCATTCCGAATGTTAGAAAATTAGCACACTCACCTTCCAACCAACGCATATGAAATGCTCTATGAAGGAGAGAGGACAGGACGAAGACGCGGAACGATGAATTTGTGGGCTGTACGTAAAGTATGAACAAAACGAGACTGAAGAGGAACGTCGGAAAGAGAGTGCGTACTGTAAACGGAACTTGAGCTACAAGTGAGGGATATATGAGGTCCAAGCGATATTCTGGAAGACAGCAGGTTGGAGGTCACGAAGAGAGATGAAAGCTTGGACAATGAGAGAGATGCGAGCGAGGATGTAAAGAATGGGACCCAAAACATATAGTACCCACCGGATGGGTCTGAAAATTGCTGTAAGAACGGGACCGTATTCCTTTCTCCCCTCCCTCTGGTCCCTTGTCGGATCAAAGTCCCAGTCACCTAAAATAATCCCAAACAATCCGATGAAAAGCGGAATGACGAGGACAACGAGGGAGGAAGAACGCCAAAGAAGGAGTTCGACGTGGGTGGGGAAATGCGAATCCCATGCAATAAAGTGGATGGCAGCAAAGATCATGCCGATGAGGCAGGACATTAGTCGGATTCGGAGAAGGTCGTCCGGCAAGACACCAGAGCCATAGAACATTGGGACGTGACGCGCACCCTTCTCGACTGGTATGTAGCGGAACATGTTTTGAATCGGGAGGACTAGCGCCGTGAATGCCCACCGCGGAAGATGCAGCAGGCGTTGCCCAAAGATTGACGTGGTAGCATCTTCATCGTCCTGATCCTGTCCAATCGGCGTCATCAGCAGCTGACTACCTTCCTCGCTGTCCCGTTCCTGACTCCCATTTGTCTCTGGCTCAGCTGGGGGAGCCTCTGATTTGATATGGATTTGAACTTGGCAATTTACGTCCAACGGTTTATCCCACCAAAACCCGTACGTGATAATATTAAGCACGGCGAATGCGAGGGTGACGACTTCCAACTCGGTGATGGGGAGGTGTCGTTGGAAGCGAGCGATGCATTCGAGGGTAAACCAGGATGTTTGGAGGGTTACGAGTCCTTTGGAGAGAAAGTCGCCTTTACTGCGATCTTGCACCTGGTTCTTCGGAAATCGAAGTTCATTAGGGTCAATTCTGCCTGTCACTAGATATTTTTTGCCAGACACGCCATATAGGTCATAAGCCTGGAGGACTTCCCGACGACCATCTGGGTGGACAGCCTCCAACCCACCCATTTGGGCAAAATGGCCATGAGTCGTCGTCATCAGCAAATCCCGCCGTTGTCCGGCAATCTTTTTTGGATTGTCTCTTGCCCCAAGACGTAGCAAGAGGCCAGATGGTAAGATCTGAGGAAGTACACCATTCTTGTATTCTTGGATCTTGATTCTACGACGATGTATAAAAGTACGAAATTTTAATTCAAGACTATGTGCTTATTAGCTCGTGGATCTGCTTCTCTGCATAACTACTGACGAAATACAATCGGAAACTATCAAGGGAGCAGGTAAAGCCAAGGTCTTCGAGGACCGATGTGAACTATTCATTCTCGATTCATCTCAACTTGCATCCGGTGCGTAGCAAACGCAACCGCGTAAACCGATATCTGCTTGGCGATGTGTGGGAGGGCTTCAACTCGGAACGAGACTTGAGCACTCGAGCTGGGGAAAGGAGTGAAACGCGGTTAAGTTGGGGCCGTATGAAGTGATGTGTGCCCTCTGAAAAATGGGTGATATGCGTCGCATGTTGTCGAGAGAACGGGGATAGGTTCGTTCTAAGAGTTATATATGAGTGTT
>ML208312.1:19100-30044 GCA_004369065.1 Pluteus cervinus | reverse complement strand
GGCTTGGTCGTTCGAGCAGAAATCGGACCTGTAGGGAGAATATCAGGTATTTGGGATCGCCACGATTGTAGTGAGTCGTAGCCATCTTTGGTAGGGATATTAGGTTACTCGGCTAGACGCCACGAGGTTATGATTTGGGTTCCTAATGGTGTGTTATTGACGAGGAAGTGGAAGAGTAGATCGGCGTATTGAACTGCCAGATGGGTATTCCTACTACTTAGGAACTTAGGCCTTGTTCAACACACTTTTGCTCGAATATGCGCAATAGATGGTATTCTAAATTTTCGTATTCACCATGCAACAAATCAAGACGCGTTCGACGCAACGGGGTATAATTACAAAGTAAAAGAATTCGAAGACATCTGAAAAACTTGAAATGGTCGGTCAATAAAATAATAAACACTCCTGTACGAGAGTCATGGAATAGGAAAAGAGCATAGCGAAGTGAAAAGGAAACCAGGGAATGAAAGGGCCGAAAAGAAAGCTACAAATGTGGAATATATGATGTCCATCTGACAGTTTGGAAGGCTCCAGGTGGGAGGTCGAACAGGGCGAGGAAAGCAAGTCCGATCAGACAGAAACGGGCGAGAATGTAAACGATAGGTCCAAAGTAGTATGCTGCGACTCGTACAGCCTTGGAGAGCATTGCAAAAATACGTACGGTACGACTGGACTCGGGGGTTCGTTCTCCTCCATCTTCCATACCGAAGAGCGGGACATGAACCGCGCTTGGGGAATGTGGCGTAGTCCATCCTTTCCGAAACGCGTTTTCCCAAGCCCTCTGATATAGGTCGATAAGAATCCCAAATAACGCGATCAAAAATGGGACAATGACAATGACGATTGTGGACCACCGCCATATGAGGAGTTCGATGTGGAGGTGGAAGTGAGAATTCCATGCGAGGAAGTGGATGGCACCAAAGATCATGCCGATAAAGCAGGATAGGAGTCTGATCTCGAGGAGTTCGCCCC
Source organism: Pluteus cervinus (assembly GCA_004369065.1). Lineage (NCBI taxonomy): Eukaryota > Fungi > Basidiomycota > Agaricomycetes > Agaricales > Pluteaceae > Pluteus > Pluteus cervinus. The sequence continues at coordinate 29,072 of ML208312.1, read as the reverse complement.
GAGTTGCGGAAATTCCGTAGAACATGGGGACGTAGCGTGCACCTTGCTGGATCTTGGCACATTCGAACATGTCTTGCAGTGGATGGACAAGGGAAAGGAACTGGGGAACAACAAGCCGATCGTACACCCATCCCATGTTCCCAGCCAGATAAATTAGGTTCCCCCGAGGCATCATCGCATAAGTGCCAGAGGTTGCACTATACGATCCAAAGGGCTGCGAATTGGGAATTGTGCTGGTAAAGGATGTCGACGCATGGTGCAAATTAGAAGCTGTGCTGGCAAAGGATGTCGAAGCTTGGTGCAAATTAGAGGCTGCACTGGCAAAGGATCCCCGGGGCGGCAAATTACCAGAAGCCGTGCTGGCAAAGGATCCCCGGGGCTGTGAAAGGGAGGCCACGCTGGCAAACCCGCCAGAGGAAGAGCCGCCATACTGGACATTTATCTGTACCTGTACCTGGCAGTTTACGTTGAGTGGCTTGTCCCACCAGAGAACATAGGTGATGATGTTAAGGATGGCGAATGCGAGGGTGACTACTTCCAATTCTGTGATGAGTAGATGTTGCTGGAACCGAGCTAAACATTCGAGAATGAACCATGAGGTTTGTAATACCACAAGTCCCTTAGAAAGAAAATCGCCCTTGCTGCGATCATCCAGCTGCCCCTTCGAAATGCGAAGATCTGCGATGCGTACTTTTCCCTGCACGAGATAGGCTTCCAAGAAATCGGGATTGATGACTTCTTGATGACCATCGGCAAAGTTACCCGCTAACGCTCCCATTTGGACGAAATGACCATGAGTTGTGGTCCATTCAGGCTTAAACCCTAGCGTGAACAGAGTTCAGTTGAAGTATCGTCATGGTTTCGTTCACTTACCATTGTTAGATAGGTAGGTATTCACCTTCTTTGCGATCTTGCGAGCTCCGTACCACTGTCTTAGCGCCCACCAGATTACCGCTTCGGGGGCGATCAAGGCATAGAAAGTGATTTTGAGTCTTCCATAAATTCTTTGCCAATTCGTCGCTTTGGGATCTGGGACATTGGGGTGGAGTGCGCTATAAACGCAAGCGAAGATGGTGAGGGCACAGCCACGGACAAGGTCAAATTTTGTTCGCTCCAGTGGACCACAGGCACATGGGGATGAACGACCAAAGAGGAGGGTAAAGGGTGTGGAGGAGAAGACTTCGGGGCCAAGGGGCGTGTCCATGGCATGCGCCTTATAGGCAGAGAGAAGGAGGAGGATGGAGAGCATCGTGCTAGAATAGAACAATGAGCGATCGCTCATCAGATGACCACGATTGTTCTCACCAAAGTGCAACCGTCAAACGAGAAGGAAATAGCCAGGTGTTGATTACCGCAGTCTGAGAGGATCAAGCCTCGAGAGCGAGAACGCTTGAGAGGGACGTCACGAGAAACTCGTTAGTGGGAGAGAATCCTGAACGATTTTTGAGACGGTTGTGCAGGAGTACGAGGGAAATCCTCGCCCAACTAAACACAGCCGAGCACAGTTTCTATCAACGTTCTCGAAACACTGAATCAGCTGACTGTCCTCGTTGGGCACCAATTGCCGTCATGTCAGCTCATACGATTACCTTCTTTAGCCTCGTCCTCTGCCCTCGGCGCCAATCCTTGTGTTTGTCCTTCTCGATCTCGTCCTATTATGACGGAATCGTGTTGTGGCCTATACATATGCATAGACCGTGGCCGCGGACATCGGCCTGTCGAGACTCACCCTGATGTTGTCAAGCTGTAACGATTTCCAGCGGGCCTGAGATGGTTGGCGCTCTAGTAGTGGACACTTTGCAAGTGCAGACCTTTTTCAAATTCAAGTTCGTCGACGTGGGTAAGCTTTGAACTGACATTCAAACCCCTCGTGGCGATGGCAACTGTAGTGGGGAATGGTATGTGTAATTCAATCATATCCTCCGTTGTGTATTTACCTGTTGGACGATTGGCGAGGCCCCGGGAGGGAGGTCGGAACTAACCAAACCCAAGATCGGGGCCCTTGATCAGGGCGTTTAGACCAAAGTTAATATTCAAGGAACTGCCACAGCCTCTTGTCACCCGTCCTTGTTGGTCTGCATCATGGTTCAATATTTCAACATCGATCGCCGTCGTTATCCTGGGGTCAATTGAGAGGCTCACCAGTACCGTACACTACAACGTTGCCGATACACCAATTACGGGCGCTCGGAACTTTTCGTAGAAACTTGCGCTGGTAAGTTATTACACCTTGCCATTTCCAGTATTCAGCGTCCCACCCTCTCTCCACTGAGCGCCTCGCTGGATCTGGAACTGCCACCCTCTTCCGGTGACTTGAAAGTCTAGAATGGCGAGTCTCGATAAAGGCGATCCAATTTCCTCAGTCGATCAAAGGGACTATCAGTGAGAGGATTTTGATGGAAGAGGCACCACACTGGCACCACTCGAGCTCGAAATGCCTGGGTGAGCAAAGGACGAACGGCCATCTCCGTATCTCGTAAGCTGTTGACGTCCGTCGACGAAGCCAAACAATCCCGCATGTTAATTTTGCTTTTCTGACTTTCCCCCCAGCATGCCACGAAAATGAAGTTGACGTCAACTAATCCAACCTTGTCTTTTCAAAATAATACAAAATCAAGGATGTCAACAAGGTAAAGTCCAACGCTTTCGATTTCTGTGGCTTGGCAATCGAGCGTTGACACGCTGACGTGTTGGACACCATGAGAAAGCTTTTGGGACGTTGGGCTAGAAACAGATGCGAACGAGTAGGATTGTGAAGGATACTGGGTGCTATGTGCAATGTGAAGGAGGTCGTTTGGGGGTGCAGGTGGTGCCCTTGGGGTTACTAGGAGTCTGGGAGTCTGGGACAATGAATGAGGCGACAGTGATAGTGTTGAATAACTTGAATCGGCGGGGGTTGCGTCACCGTCAATGTTGCATTGCTTGGTCAAAATATCTTATTCATGGGTTCACTCGTTCACAATTTGTCTTTTTTAAAACGGAGTTGCGTAACGCACGACCAATCGTTGAAAGGCTTCATCCGCTTCGCATTTAACACGTGAATGTGAACGCTAGTAGCGAGCTCGTCTATGATTGGTGTCTTCGGTGGCGTTAAGAGGGATGGTAGTGTGAGTGTACCGCACTTTAATTTTTGGCTGTAACTCGAACACTTGTTAAGTTGTGGTGGGCCTTCTATGCCGTGAAGTTCGTTGGGGTTCAAAGTCGACCAGCACAGGAATGTCGCAATTAATAGCTGGCTGTAATTGGAGCATGCCACTTTGAACGTCGGGCGGGATGGAGGGAAACGTTGACTGGATTCGTGTCTCGTTTTGTAGCGTCGAATGGGTGGTGTTATATGCAATAAAAAGACGTAATAATGTGTATACGTAGTGGACAACGCCCCGAGATTCGTCAATTAAGGGAAAGATGGAAATGAAAACGAGAAGGTGGTCCTGAAGGATCTAAAAGCAAGAAAGAAAGAAAAACACGGAACAAAATACAGCAAAGTAAACCCAAGGTGGAACTTGGGAGAGAAGCGAATGGGTAGCACCCTCGAGGAGCTACAAATGAGGGATATACGAGGTCCACGCAACATTTTGAAAGACATCAGGCTGGAGATCGCGAAGGGAAACGAGGGCTTGAACAATGAGGGAGACACGAGCGAGAATGTAGAGAATGGGACCCAAAACATACAGTACCAACCGAATGGGTTTCAAAATTGTGGTAGCAACTGCCCCCCATTTCCAGAAGTCCTCGTCGTCTTTCGGGTTGAAATTCCAGTCACCTAAAAGAATCCCAAATAATCCGACCAAAAATGGAATGACGAGTACGACGAGGGAGGAGGAACGCCACAGAAGGAGTTCGACGTGTGTGCGGAAGTTGGAATTCCATGCAATAAAGTGGACCCCAGCGAAGATTATGCCAATACCGCAAGACATCAGCCGGATTCGGAGAAGGTATCTCTCTGTGAGACCCTGGCTGTAGAACATCGGGACGTGACGTGCACCATCCTCGAAGGAGACACATTTGAACATGTCTTGGATTGGGAGGACGAGTGCAATGAACGGGCGCATAACGAGTCGATCATAACCCCATCGCGCAAGAAAGAGCAGGCGTTCCCCAAGACCTGATGCATCCGCATCCCCTGCCGCACCGTCGTCATCCTCCTCCCTTCCGATATTGCCTGCCTCAGGTACCTGAGGACCTTCCCCTTCAGCTTGATTACCACTCCCGCCTCGCCTCTCATTCGTCTGGGGCTCATTTGACGAGACGTCAGGTTTGATGTGGATCTGCACTTGGCAATTTACGTTGAGTGGTTTATCCCACCAAAATCCGTACGTGATGATGTTGAGGACGGCAAATGCTAGAGTCACGACTTCCAACTCGGTGATGGGGAGGTGTTGTTGGAAGCGGGCAACGCACTCGAGGACGAACCAGGATGTTTGAAGTGCGACGAGTCCTTTAGAAAGAAAATCGCCTTTGCTACGATCTTGCACCTGCTTCTTTGGGAATCGGAGTTCGTCGGCGTCGATTCTATTCGTAAGGAGATATCCATCCATCTTGAAGGTATGAAGAACTTCCCGGCGACCATCTGGGTATATGGCCTCCAACCCGCCCATCTGGACAAAATGACCGTGAGTCGTCGTCCACTTCAGCTCTATAGAGATCATGAATACACAATCGATAACACTTGTCTTGTTAACTCACCGGGGTTAGCAAGGTTCGCCAAATCGGCAGTCAAACGAGCACCATACCATTGACGCATAGCCCACCAAATCACCGCTTCGGGGGCAATCAACATATAGAATGACATCTTCAGTCGTCCAAGAAACCTTTGCCAATCGTTCGCCTTCGGATCGGGGATGTTCGGATGGAGCGCAGTATAGACGCAGGCAAAAATCGTGAGGATGCAGCTGCGGACGATGTCAACTAGGGTGCGGTCCTGAGGGCCACAGTCACATGGCCCTGTTGAGCGACTATAGAGGAGGGTGAATGGTGTGTACGAGAAGACTTCGGGACCGAGGGGAGTGGGTAGGGCATACGCCTTGTAGGCGGAGGCGATGAGAAGGAAAAAGATCATTGTGCTGGAGTGAAAAGGTCGGTCATTGGTTTCATATACAGCAAAGCAGCGCTCACAGTTAATAAAGACCTCAAACAGGATATTTCGACGAGACCGGTGAACGCAACGTCCGAGCGTCAAGAGCACGAAGTGCGGCGTAGGACCTAGAACTGGATTCGACGGTCAAGTGTCTTGCGCAGTGGGAAGGAGAACAGAGGATGGGGTAACCAAGAAGCTAGACCGTGGACGCGACGAGAGTGGAACTCGCTGGAGGTGGCGAAATCCGATGGGGCTGTCTTGAGGTCAGGACATATTATACAAATATTCGAGAGGATCGTAGTCGGCGTATTAGCACCTCATTGCAGCCTCATTTCTGTTGACTTTGTTCTTGGTTATTTTCGTTATGGCCATCCCTCGGTGGTCTTACGAAACCCTCTGGTCCTGGGCATTCCCTACCGGGTTCAATTTTGGGATTCAACGTGGTGATGGAATATCGGCGTAGCCTCCGATTCGTGGAGATGTGAAGAAACCGAGGTCGAACCGGGCCAGCCCATTGGTGGATGGATACGTGAGCTAAATAAACAGATTTCAGATGAACCAGGTCAACGTGACCCAATGCAGATACTTACCTAGTTGTCCTCGTCCTCGTCGTAGTCCTTTTAGGGTGTATCAGGAAGTTGTGTGAGGCAAGAAAGTCGAATTATGTCCGGCGTCAAGTGACCTCGTGGTACCCTCATTTTTCATGTACAGGCGTCCTTCTGCGATCTTTCCGTCCCTACCCTCGATCCTGCGCATTTCTGTGTCCAAACTTTCACGCCATGTGTTGGAACCCCGGCCTTTCGAAACTGACCAAGCACGAATTGGATGCTAGGGGTTAAAAGCATTTACTTTATGTGAACGGGCAAACATTTGAGCACTTACCTGGAGGACAAGAGTGGGTATAACAGCAATCTTGAGTTTGTGTTGTACGCTGCTCAAGGAAAATCATATTCACTTTGAGTACGCCGATAAAACGCAATATACTGTACTTTGGAGAAATTGTACTAACAGTGTCCACCGTTCCATAGTATTGCTGGTCAAGTCCTCATTTGAACGTTATTACTGTAAAGTTCGTCATTTGCTGGCGAACCCAATCTTGGGACTGATCATGAGCACTATCAGAACCAAAATCAACCATATGTGCCACTCGGCCATCATGCATCATGAACGAACCTTCTAACTTACGAAGTGTGCAATCGGCACACAGTCCAGAGTCGGGGCATATACTGTTGGACCGTGGATGTACCAGGGCCAAGACACAAATCCCGTGTCTGTCCTAAAACGAGAGGTTCGGGAGGTTCATTTCCTATGAAAGTGTCAGTGAAAGTCGTGTGGTCACCGGATGGCCTACGAATCTGCCAAGCAAAGGAGCAGTTTTGAAAACATACTTGCTCCGAGTTGTGCGATTGCTGGCTATTGTCAACGTAGTCTTCCAGCTCTAAATCCGAAAATAAGACCAAGGTACGTACCACAATCGTGCAGCCTGCTTTCGTCATCGCGTCCTTGAGTTCCTTTAGATATCTTGTATAATAATGTAATCAGACTAAGTAAGAGCACATCCACGAGAGGGATTGGCAACTTATGGGTACAGCATGCGGTGCAGAGTCGTCGTTGTTCTGCAACAAAGGACGTCAACCCAACCGAATTTGGCACCACCGGCAAGTTCCGGTTCGCCTTTCCTCTCTCCGGCGTCCTGTCCGTCACATCCACATCCTCGATTTGTGGATTGCGAGTTCAACGATTCGCTGAGCTTATCAAATAAACAAGTCTCAGGACTTGACTGGCGTGGCTGCCTGTATTTTAGAGTTCTGGTACCGGAGACATCAATGAAAGCCATGCGCACTTGAAGGTACGACACTTTCTTTTTTTTCTTCTTGCTATTGCGTTGAAGGCTAATATCTTAATTTTCAGAATGTTTTGGTTTCAATCTCGTCGCTACTGCCTCTTGTCCTTTCCGTTTAGGTGCAACACCTCGAAGACTTCAACCTCAACCTCAACCCATGTAAGCCGTTGTTCCAGAATCGTCAATGACCAACACAAATGAACTTACAAATCTAAATTCTAGGATTATCTCCATGAAGGCTTCAAGCTCACGTCCATGTTTTGAAGTACCTTACGAGGATTACGAGGGAATGGAGACATGCGAGAAGGACATGGTCGACGAGGGTCGCTATCTTGAGGGCAAGGAAGAACTTCCATACGTTTGATTGTGGTGCGTATCCTCTTTTTTCACTCTATTCGTACTGGTATCCCGATAGCCCTGCTTTTCCCTTTCAAATAGACCTTTTCCGTCATCTGAGCAGCCATCAAATCTCCTGCCGGGGACGTTACCGTCAAGTCCGCCACGTAGAAACCGCCCAAGACCTTTTCTGGTTTCGAAGTTTTGAAGATCTGACGTCCAATTAACAAGGTGCACCAATTGGAATGCCTCTCTTCCCACATTCCGCCCTCGCCTGTTCATCCAAATTCGGAATCTCGTCAGGGCGTAAAGCCAGCCAGATACCCTATTCGCTGATACCCCAGCTATCTCAATCCCATTATGACAACAGCAGCTCTGGCTCTCCCTCCAGTGCTGATACGACATCAACGACCACGAAGTTGCCGGTTGTTGTGTATTCAACCGTTTTTCGAGTTGAAGTTTGAGAGTTGACCTTGACTTCCAGCCCTCATCACGGCCACCTCGGCTACCACCTCGCAGCATTTCCTCCCGTCACCAGCGCTGAACGTTGAATGCTGAACTCTGGATATTTGAAATCAACTTCACAATCGGAACAGCTATCATCCCCAACCTCGCATCTGCTACCATCCACCCAATACTATCCACACCTCATTTTCACGTCCTCAAGACGTTCTGGCCTCTGTGACGTCCTCGTCATACCGCCCCTCGTCTGGGGCCAGCAGGTCGCTGTGCCTGCTTTCTACGGAGTTTATAGGGATATCATGGTTCCTTTGGGAGTGGCTCGAACACCTAGTGTTCTTCCGTCGTGGCGCTAGCGCTGGACTGGCTTCTGGATCAGCAGAGAGTTCTGTTTTCGGAGCCGGAGATGGGAGTGGGTTAGTCAGAGGAGGCATGTTAACGCTCATGAGGGGGTGGTCATGCAGTGCCGCTGTTCTTGAAGGTGGTGGTGGACCGGTTTAACGACAGTCATTCCGAGTGGGCGGGGCGATATGGAGAGGAAAAGAAAGGAGGTTTTTGAGTCTTCTCCGCACTGGGGCTTGCGGTGGTGAACTGCCGCTGATACAGAACCTACGATTCCAAAAGTGGAGGGCTATCCTCGCAGCTAGTTCAACTCCGGACTATTATCCAACTTCACATCCGTTTGGACTCGCTCAGCCTTATCGAGTGCTTGTCTTTGCGTTTTGGGGATGGTCGTTTACGTCTGTGACGTCTCCAGCTGATACCTCCGTCATCCGCAACACCCTCAACATCAATATGTCAGGGTACGGGGTATACCCTCTTCGAGATATTACCTTCAAGTGCAACGTTGGAACACGCTTTACATGCCGCCTCATACCCAATGTCTTTTTGTGGTTTTGAAGACTCAGCGTCCGAAGTTTACGTGGCAGGAAACTACAGTAAACTGCATCCCTTCGAGTTGGACCACCTTTCCCTTACACAAACTCCTCCTTCTCCCCAACTCCCCAACTTCAAATCCTCGTATGCACGTACAGCGAGCTTGGGTGTCATCCCCCGTTTTCTTTCAACTTTGGCCATAATGTCGTCAGCTGCCAAGTTCGAAAGTTGAAGCCCGTTTCGGCGACGTTCTATCACCATGCCTACTAGCCCATCTACAGTTACTCCTCGTTGCCCAGCCCATCAAAATCAAACCTATTTACTCCCTCCACATTCGGAGCTACTACTATTCGCCGACTTCTTTTCCACATTTACGTGCGCAGGCTTATCTGGTTTCTCATTTTGGATTTGGGTCTTGTGTTGGAGAGGGGGAGTCAGTGCTGCTGGTGATCGTCTGCTTCGTTTTTCTTGACGTGGGCGCCTGTTGGTGGTGGTGGTTTAGCGCTTAGCAGGTGGCAGACTGGGTCGAGATATGATGCCAGCGAGCAGTGCAGAAGTGTTTAGAATCGTGTTGGGAGAGGGAATCAATAATGCAACCCACGGGAGGGCACTCGTACACGAACAAGATACTATTTCTTCGGAATTGATATGATCATATGAAGTTCGCGTTGCATGTACCATGCCTTCTAATAACACCATTGTCAACCACCAAGCCGTCCCGGTACTGCCAGAGCTTTCGGATCCAATTGAGCAAGGCCACCGGCTCTGGGTTGAGCTCGAAGAAAGGATCAGCAAATTCGTGCTCTGCTCAAACCTTCGTCTCGTCTTGGCCACATCGGTGAGGTACGTCCTGGCCCGTATCCCCACACCGAACTCTTACTCTTACTCTTCTCCATGAACACATAAACATGAACCATAGAAAATGCGCGACCTAGAAGCCATACATTTTCGTTTGTTTCGTTGAACTCGCAGTATCTCGATAACCAGCTGCCACAACGAATGGTCATAGTAGAGCACGTCACCAGTATACAATGGCCGAACCTAGGTCCTACCAATCGACTGCGCTAAATGCCAGGTCTAAAACCTTTTGTATCGCGATGGGGGATTCAGAGATGTTATGTGGTTGGAGCGTGGTAATGGTACCAGTATGCTTGCACGATGTTAGTGGTCAGGTCAGATCTCAGAGATAGACGATAGACGATAGCAATATCATAGGATTCCCCTCATCGCCGAACGAAAGACTTCATTTAGGGCTATTCAACCCGAATATATGCGTCAGACGGGACACTATGCATATCGTAGAGGAACGTAAAAATCAATTGATACCAAAAGGAAAGTACTATGCAATCACGAGCCGAACATGCAGTGCGAGTCAACGGAA
>ML208312.1:0-13823 GCA_004369065.1 Pluteus cervinus | reverse complement strand
GGCACACCTCGGCCGATTTGAAATTTCCTGACAGAAAACTCACTCTTCCTCGTCCAGTGTAAGTTCATTTATGTCGTAATACTGTATGGAAAGGTGTTGACAGTTCTTCATATACTGTACATAGCCGATTTCGTCGTCATTCTTGAGTCCTTCAAGTGCCTCCTCTCGTGGAATGACATGGCCACCAAAGATAAATAGGCGAGTGCCCAGCTACGAGAAGGGTTGGCAACTCACAAGTACAGCGGGTGGTGCAGAATTGTCGTACCCCCCAAACGACGATGGGGCGTCGACGCACAACCTGAATTTGGCAGCATCGGCAAATTCCGGTTGGCCTTTCCTTTCTCCATCATGTCCACACTCCCACTCTCAGTTCGTGGATTCCGAGTCAAGCAATCGGTTAACCTGGTCGAATTGACCAACTCCCAGATTATGGGTTCATCAATGTCTGTCCATTTGTCCCGGGCTGACTGGTGTAACTTGGACTCGTGCGGCGTGGGCCAGGAGACGTGACGCATGAGGGTGTGTACCAGTATTTCTTTTTTTCTTCCCTCCATTGTGTTGAGAGCTAAAGTTCTAATATTCAAGGCTTAGCATCTTAAATTTGTCGCCGCTGGTGGCTTTCTCTCATTGTCTCGGCGCGCAACACTTCGAGGACTTTGACTCAGTAAGCCCTATGCATGGTCGCCGACTTTCCGATATAAACGAACTTACCGACCCAAAGTCTAGGATCAATAAGACGGTTAGGGCGTTTCAAGCTCACATTGCAGCCCTGAAGTTCCTGTGGAGGGTACCGAGGGGAGGTTTACGGGAAGCCTATTGATGAGGTGGTTAATTCCCTCGCCGTGGTGCGTATCTTTTCTTCTTCTTTTCGTGTTGCACCGAATTATCCTATTCCTGACTACTAACATATCTTCACTTCGAACTATAAGGTTTTGGCACTTCAATCCTTTTTCATATTCCCCTGAAGGTACCGCCCTCTCCTTTCCGCCCCTCATGCATCACGGAGGATCCAACTCCCAAGTCGAGGCTGGTGCACAAATCCCGGGCCCCTCAGGCTCTCCCTCTTTCACACAAATTCTTGTCGCTCTCTCACCAACACCAATCACCAACATTCCAAACCACGAAGGCACATCCTGACACCAACCTCTGCCAATCTAACTCCGACGACGGCAGCTCTGCCTCCTCCCTCGGAGTCATGTTAGCCTCGGCTGTTGTCGATGGTTCAATTTTCGACTGCAGTGAGGTTGAGTTCCGAGCTAAAATCGGTTTAGCCGCTGTTGAATGTCGCATATTGCTACACCACTACCGCCAAGCCTCTTCAACCCCTCCCATCCATACTCAACCAACGTCCAAACCCGACTCTCCTACACTCAGAACGGCTATCATCCAACTCCTCATCCACTTTGACTTGCTCGGCGCCTATTTTCGCGTTTATGGGGGCACTTCGAGTGGTGGCAGCTTTTACCAAAGTGGGATCGTCGATATCAATTTTCCGACCGCTACGAGTTCTGTTGGTGGAGGTGGGGGGGATGTGTTCGCTGGAGGGTGGACGAGTATGGAGTTACCAAGACTTGCGATTAGTTTCGTGTTTTACCAGTTCAGGAACGTGAAGGCGGCGGGTTGAGGCTGCTGGACAAGTCGGAGGACGCGGGTTTGAAAGCTGGGAGGAATACGTCGCGTGTCGAAGAGGAGGAGTCAGTGCCAGTGGTGGTGTGTCTATCAAGAGGGCATTCGGGAGAATGTAGTGCTGGTGTCGAGCTAGATAATAGGTAAAGTTCAAAGGGGAACATATGGAAGTCAATAGGCCATTCGAAAGCCTACAAGTGAGGGATATACAAGGTCCACGCAACGTTTTGAAAGAAATTTGGTTGAAGATCGCGAAGGGCAATGAGGGCTTGGACAATGAGGGCTTGGACAATGAGGGAAACGTGAGCAAGAATGTAAAGACGGTCCAGGGGTTCGGCACGCGTGTTGGTGTTGTGTGAGCGCTGAAGCGCTTACGGCCTAGCAAGCTCCGCAATTCACGTAAAGCAACTCCTTGCCCACCCGACACCATACAATCGTCAGGCTCAGGCTTTACCTCATTCTTCCAAAGAAGTCTTGCGCGAAATGAAGTTGTTCCCAGATAGCCGGATGCTGGAGTTCTCTCGTCCATTCGAAAGTACGTTTGATTCGACGATCTTGATCAAGTCCTTATTGAATATTGAACCCTGGGATTACCAGTTCATTATCCTTCTGATTTCGAAGAGAAGGTCTTGGCTGTGTCAAAGAGCACGAGATTCACGGCCAAGAAGAGAGAGGATGTTCTGAAGAGGGCCTTTGATGTCTGTTTTGCCTTTCGACTTGCGTTCTCGCCTTCCTGACGATACACCCAGCATCCTAGCCTCGATCTCGAATCCATCTTCCATCATGTTCGGGATTCAGGTGAAGTTCTACCCTCAAGCACCTTTGCATCCATTCAAGAATTCGTTCAAACCTGTCAAGACGACATATCCGCTCTCACTTCCTCCATTTCCGACAACCTAAACATGATCTCTGAATTGTGTTTGGGCATTAGTCGCGCATCAGGACAACTCCTCCATACTCAGGATCGGCTTGAACTTGGTCAATATCTCCTCTTGGGCGCACGAAGTCACCTCCCAGATGACATCCTTGGCCATATTTTCGTACTCTGCATGGAGGACAACGAGACGCTTAGACCGCATCCAATGAACGCGCCGCTAAAGTTGGCTTCAGTCTGCCATCAGTGGCGAGTTCTAGTCCACTCGATTCCGAGTCTGTGGGGGAAAGTTCTTGTGGATACCGAACAGATCAGCTCGATCAAGCTCGCGAAGGAGTGGATAGAGCGGTGTCACGTTCTATCTTTGACGCTGAACTATAGCCACGTCTCCTTCCTTCCCAAGATGAGTAAAAAGAGAAAGGACAAGAGGGGGTCTTCAGCGACCCAAGCCAAGTTCGATGGACTCGTGAAGTTGGTCCAGTCCTCCCGGATTTCTTTGCGGCAACTTTCTGCCCATTTTACTCTACGAGAGGATTCATTGAAGGTCCTACCTCTCTTGTTGAAGGGTCACGAAGGGGAACTTGAAGAACTCGTCTTTCCGGATGAATATTGCCCCACTGGCCTCGAAGACTATCCTAAACTCCATCGTTTATACTTCTCCAGAGTACCAAATGCCTGGTGCCTTGAATTTTCAAGTCCCCCAGCTGGGTTAACACTCCTTGTCGTGGGCTGCAAGGTTCATCGGCGGGTGTTAGATATGCTTTTATCCCAGTGTCCTCGCCTTCAGAGTCTATACGTTAGACTATCGGACTCAGGGAGAACTACAAAGTTCAAACTCAGATCCGAATCTGCAGAGCACAAACCGCGTTCCATAATCCATCATAATCTAACATACCTGGCTATCGCTGACGGGTGTATATCGCTCCCATCCGAATTCTTGGCCCAATTCGATCTCTCAGCCATCTCAATCTTCGAATATTATCTCGAAGGTCACTTTCAGAATCGTCGGGGTGGACCTGACTACGATTCGGAAATTGATCAATACGAATCTGACGAGTTGGATCACATCGACATCCAGCCTCGATCTCGTCATTTTGGGCCGTTGCAGCCTCCGGTCATGGCCATGGCTGGAAAAATCGAATGGCTCCTGACCCACCCTGTCCTTCACCAAATCCGACGGCTCACTCTAGATGTTGGGTGTACAATGACCCGTACCGATTTCGTTACACTCATCAGCCTGGCTAGGTCTGTTGAGGAACTGTGCATCACCTGTGACTTTGATGCGCTCAAGGAAATCATCGGCGTCCTCACGGCGATTCCTGCTCTAGTTGGGTCCACAACGGTGGCCGGTAATCACATCTTACCAAGCTTGAAGAGGCTAAATCTCATTCCCATGTTATCCGTGAGGCGTATGACGGAGATGAAGGAAGAATTGCGGTGGCTTATCCGAGCTTGGTCATCCACTGGCACTTCCGCTCAACCAAACCTTCCGGTAGCGGACTCAGGGAAGAAGGTCGAAACGAGTACCATTTCTCCGGTTCACCAATTGGCCCAACTCGATTTAACTTTCAGGCGTGGTGACATCGAAGATGAAGATTACCTTCTATCATTCCAAGATGACCTCCACAAAGTCAATCCCCACCTTAGCATACGAATTTTGAAGCAGCAAGATTATTCCAAAGAGGCCACTTCAGATACTATTCCGAAATCTTTTGAAGTTTATCCCCTCAAGTTTTCGATGGACGAAGTTAGGAAATATGAAGTCTACGGGCTCGACCCAGACTATGACGCTGATGACGCTAAGAGTGAACAGGGAAATGGGTATGATTTCTTTACGAATCTGGGGAGTACATACCGCGTCGAGTCACAAGTTTTTGGGCGTGGCAGGAGGTAGTGACGCGTGAACCGGTTACGTTCTGGTGAGTGTTCCTCCCGATCAAAAAAAAAAGATCAGTTGGAAAGCTTGATTCAAGATGCCTATCGGGTTGTATGCGAAGTTCTGGAGGCATCAGGTGAGCGAATGACTCGCAATTCGTGCAGCAAAACAAATTTTGCATAACCGGATCATTGATAGTATGCGGTCGGGAGATCATAGAATTCGTATAATAATCGATACTGTATAGATGCCAAGTAGTTTGAAAGTGAGAAGTGAAAATTGGGTTTAATTGGCAGGACCGAGGCAAGGTAAAAAGGACGTGGCCAGCGCGTATACTGTAGGCTCATGATCCTTACGCGAATTCACGCAACGTGATTACAAAGGACGTGTCCAGCGCGTACAGTATAGGCTTAAGTATCGCGAACATCGAAATAAGAAGATTCAAAAAACTATACAAAGTCTCTTATGATTAATAAAGTCCACATCTCCAATTAGATTTCGTTGCTCTTATATATCCACCCCCGATATGCCCTACGCGTGTCCCCGCACGGCCTTTGGTACATATCTAACAAAGTCGTTAGCAACTAGATCGACTAGAAATCGCATGGATACTCACGGTTCTTCAAGGTACTTCACCTCATCTGCAGTCAATTCGAATCCTTTTGTCAAGCACTCCTCCAGCCTCGTCACGGAGTTCGCACCCACGATCGGGCTCGTAATCTTAGACGAAACCCAGGCGAGAGCCACTTGAGACATCTTCTTCCTGTGTTTCTCGGCGAGCTCTTTGACACGGTCGATGACAACCTCGTCGGCTTTGGTATATTTGGGCTCGAGAGGTGTCCCCTTCGTTAGTTGCGTACGAGTTGTTTGGGTACCTAGAGGACGGGCGAGAGCACCAGCAGCGAGCGGGGACCATGGGATAATACCGATCCCGTTGTACTTGCAGTACGCCAGCATCTCACGTTCCTGAAGCAAGGAGTAAGAAGAAGATGTTACGATATTTTTACGATTTCATCATTTTCTCATATCTTATCTTATCTCTAGTTAGATTAGATTAGATTACACAATCATTGACTCATTTTCTTTTCTTTTTGTCGTAGTTAGTCACGTTCCTTCTACATAGTTCCACAATGTTCTACGATATCCTCTATGATATCATACTTAGTCATAAACAGTCATTAGTAATCAAGTAGTAAACACATGTAAACAGTAGATAGAAGATATATAAACCAGTCGAGATAGCAGGTCAACCCCAGAGTTGGCTTTCTTCTCAACCTCCACCATCTTGTGCGAGTAAGAGCCGAACCACATAAACTCTCAATAATCATCATTCCGACTCAAGTTCTCCTTTGAGCTCTTGTCTTCAGGTTGGGTTTCGTACCAACGCGTCCCAGAGTTTTGAGCGATATTTGATTTGGGTTATTTCAACTCGAGTCTAACAGAAGAACAATGAAAACCCCCAGAAGAAAAGACGTACGTCCTCGCGGTAGAGCAAAGAATACTCGTTCTGCATGCTAACAAATTTCGTCCACCCGCGTTTATCCGCAATCTCATTCAACATCGCAAATTGCCAAGTCCTCATCGAACTAGCCCCCAGATACCTGACCTTTCCGGTTTGCACTAAGTCGTGAAGGGCCTTCATCGTTTCTTCTGGATCGGTATCGGTATCATAACGATGGATTTGGAGGAGGTCGATGTAGCTGGTTTGGAGGCGTTCCAAAGAGGCTTCGACGGCGTTGAAGATTGCAGCTCGAGATAGGCCAGATTGGTTGACGTAATCCCGTTGTGCTTTAAGGTGGGGTTGGGTGTAGGCATGGAGGCCGGGCGTCTTGCCAACTAGGTTACAACATTTGGTGGCGATGATGATTTCGTTGCGTGGGATTTGATACTATGAGGGTGAGGGATAGACAGGGAAATGTTAAAACGGGAAGCATGACGGTGATTGGGTCATACCTTCTTGACAAAGTTACCCACAATTCTTTCTGACGCCCCATTAGAGTACATATTGGCCGTATCGATGGTGTTGATCCCTTTATCCCAAGCCGCCTTGAGGAGTTCGAAAGCTTTCTCCTCTTCAAGGATCCAGGGCTATATCGTGCGTGAGTACGATGGATACCATCCGTGGAAGTTTAACGACGTACACCCCCCCATGCTGCCGAGCCAAAAGTCATCGCACCCATCTGTGTATTCAGTTAGACATGGTGTCAACGACTATGTGCAAGTCGAACATACCACAGGTACCGAGACTCTCAAACCGGTCTTTCCGAGTTGACGATATTCGACTTGAGTGGTCATTATGGTTGAAGGTGAAGTGTTAAGTTGGTGTTAAGGAAGGTTGTTGGATGGACATGGGCAGAACGCTGCTCTTTATAATGCAGGCTTCACCCTGGTTTGGCAGGTTTGCCGTCGAGTTTGCGTATACACGCAATTCCAGCCGGGTTTCCTCAGGCCATGTTCAGTGACTGAGTAGAAATTACTGCCGGAACACGAACCGTCGTGACGAGTCCGTGAAGACAAAACGGAGTTTTTAGCAACGTGCTTCAAATCAGAGCTATCGTGCATTGCTGATGTTCGGCGCCAGCTTTCTCCATTAGGGAATTTTGAGGTAAAACTTGCTGACCGCTTCTCCGGTCTGTTATCCGCTTACGGATCTCGAGTGTGTCGAGCAGCGCAACCAGAAGAGGCCATCCTGGCCGCCAAACAGCTTGCATCCCCAAGCTTGGTTCGAGTGCTGTTGCCAAACACTAGGGCTGTTGCACGGACCATCCTGCTCAGCATTACAGTCGCAATGACCAGATTGAGAGATCTGACTTTAATCGAATGTCTACAACGATCCATGACACCGTAAACTTTCGGTTTTCGTCTTTGGTCCCTCTCTCGTACTATTTGTACCTCATTTCCCTCCGAATAGACGGTCAACCAAAGGGACGGTATCTGCAAGTTCAATAAACACTTTTAAAGAAACCGCATGGCTTCCTATGGAGAGCAGATCAACATCAACCCCATTCTTATTGTACGAAAGGTAACTGGTAACCATACGTACCGGAACTCTCTTGAAGTTCTTCGAACAAAATTTCACGACTCACCCTTTTAATCGAAATGTCGTGATCCCATATCCCAGGATGAGTAACCCGTATCAGATTGGAGCACTGGGACGCCAGGACCAGAACTCGTTTGTCGATCAGAGCATGCTAGGTCGTCAGGTATAATTTGTTGGTCGTATTCACCTTTTATCCCGAGCGCGTCATCATTGACGATATCCACCAATACCGAATGACCTTTTAGAACTCGGAGGTGAGGAAATTGTTCGGTAGCCTGGAGGAATTCGCCCTACAGTAACTGTGGTGAACGTTTCGTCTGAGAACAATATCAGAATGCCAAAGGTTAACTTCAACAAGGAATCGAGGGGAATAGAGTAGCCCTCACAAGATCAGGGAATCTATCCAGCCCTTGCCCTCCAGCGTAAATAAAGAAACCACCTTCATCATAGGAAAAGGGAGGCGAGTTCCCCGAACGCCATACTTGGTTTACCTTGAAACGACGTTCGAGGTCGAGGCAAACTTGATCACTGCCTGCAGGTCCCGGCGGTGTAGGTTGATTTCGAGTACCAAGCAAAAGTAAATTTTATTCACAACTGGTGATCTTTGAAGGGGAAGTCATCACTGGAAATGAGGTGGTTTGTGGTATTAGACAATCAATGGGAGCCCTAAAGCTCAAGAAAGAGAAAACGATTGGTTGTGTCGGTGAGTGCGCAGAAGCAACAACCATGACCATGCCCTCTTCCCAATTCGGAAAAACCATCGGCAAATGCCGTCTGCTCTTTCTCTTGAATCGTCGTCTCGTCCTGCACATCTATACTGTTCGTCTTGCTATACCGTCAGACCTACCCCGAATCAAACCTCCTTCAAGAAGGTTCAAACTACGAAGAATGTGTGTCCTATATCTAGAAACGGACTTTTCTTGTGATACGAACTCACAGCATTGTCAGTTTGTCTGTCTTTTTTTTCAGGATTAGTTCGCAACGCATTCAGATGGCTTTGCTTTCAAGAAGGCTTCTCTCTCTTAACCTCAAACGAAGATCCAGCAGCTATATTTAAACCTAGACGTCGACCTCAATCTCAGTATCAGTCCCGAGGCCTGAGGGCAGGTCTGATCTGCTATTTGATTGCAACGCAAGTCGACCACGGGATGGAGAAAAAAAATTGTCACCACACTCTCTCCTTCTCTCCTTCTCTCCTTCTCTCCTTCTGCGGCGCACCGAAAGCTGATATGTGTTTGTTCTCAGATTTACCTCGGCATGCTACCAAGCGCGATGAGGTCAATGTGGACTGCTTCGATCCTTTCCCTTCAAGGGATATGATGAGAGGGAAATAAGGTAACGTCAAAGCTTTTACATTCCCGTAATTTGGCTAATCGAATCGAATGTTGAAGTCCTAGCGGCTATTGCGAATTTGGCACCTGAAAAGCCCTGCCACTCTTGTGACGTGTTGGGCGTGGAGAAACGGCGAACTAGTGGGTGCATGAAGGATATCAGGTATGCAGGGGATGGAAGTAAAGGTATCAAGGAGGGCTTTTGACGGTCAACGTGTACAGATCTGCGACTTGTCCCTCTGAAGGGCCGAGGTGTTCGTTCAATGGGGGAATACTTCGCTTTTGGTACGTTCAGTTTTTCCATATCATTCGGTCTAATTACTTACTGAAGCTGCTATCATGATAGCCCTTTATGACAACAACAACAATAGTGTCAACCCCCGTTATAATTAATTGTTGAAACACTCCCAACCATGAACCTCTTCTCATTCGATACACCTTGTCGCATTTGTCGGACACTATTCGCGTTTTCTCCACGATGACGATGACCTGGAAACGAATGCGGTCCAACCACTTCTGCGAGTCCTGAGAGCCTGCCTCATCCTTGACCACGACGTCGGTTTTGTTGGAAACTCAACAGACGTGGATTCGGTTTGTCGGGGGGTGGAAAGGCGATAGGTCGTGTGCAGCCCGATGGTGGTGGTTCAAGGGTATTGCACGTCCTTTGGGGGAACACTTTTAGCTGTTCTTCTGATCTGGAGTGTATGCGTGCCGAACCCTTTTGTATTGGATGAAGAATGAAGCAGATTCAATTGTGCTAGGCTTTCTATCGGTGGTCGTTAGATCGCGGCGTTTTGCCAGGACAGGAGCACGCAGAGACTGGGAGATAAATAATAGAAAAAGTTGATAAACAAATATAATATCACAGCATTCTCCTGGGGGCCGAACAAGGAGGACTTTGTATGCCTGCTCAACATAGATATATGGGTCGGACGGGACATCCTCGTAAGGGATCGTAAAGATAAATTGACACACAAAAGAAAGTACGAGATGTGCAAGCATGAGCCAAACATAGTGTACAGTACAGTTGAAGGAGAACATAGGAAAGTGGATGTATGGATGAATAGCTCATACGGGAAGCTACAAGTGAGGGATGTAAGAAGTCCACGCGACGTTTTGAAAGACATCAGGCCGGAGATCGCGAAGGGAAAGGAGGGCTTGGACAATGAGAGAGACGCGAGCGAGAATGTAAAGAATGGGACCCAAAACATACAATACCCATCGGATGGGTATCATAATTGCTATAGCAACCGTCCCCCAATTCCAGAAGTTACTGTTGTCTTTCAGGTTGAAATCCTGGTCGTTTAAAAGGATCCCAAATAACCCAACCAAAAATGGGATGACGAGTAGGACGAGGGAGGAAGAACGCCAAAACAGGAGTTCGACGTGAGTGGGGAAGTGGGAATTCCATGCTATACAGTGGATGCCAGCAAAGATCATGCCGATGAGGCAAGACATTAGTCGGATTCGGAGAAGGTCTTCCATTGTGACATCGTAGCCGTAGAACATCGGGACGTGACGTGCGCCCTTCTCGACCATCTCGCATTTGAACATGTCTTGAATTGGGAGGACGAGTGCCGTGAATGGACGCACAATGAGTCGATCAAGCGGCCGGGTTGATGACTTCTTCTGGTTCCTCCCATTCTTCGTCGTCGTACCTTCCTGGCTGTCTACTCCCTCTATCACACCATCGCCATCCTCCTCCCTTCCTATATTCCTCGCCTCCCGTACTTGACCACCTTCCCCTTCAACTTCATTTCCACCCCCGTCTCGACTCCCATTCGTCTCTGGCGCATCCCGTGAAACCTCGGGTTTGATATGAATTTGCACTTGGCAGTTCACGTTGAGCGGCTTATCCCACCAGAACCCGTACGTGATAATGTTAAGTACAGCGAATGCGAGGGTGACGACTTCCAACTCGGTGATGGGCAGGTGTTGTTGGAAGCAGGCGATGCATTCGAGCACGAACCAGGATGTTTGAAGAGCTACCAGGCCTTTGGAGAGAAAGTCGCCTTTGCTGCGATCTTGCACCTGGTTCTTCGGAAATCGAAGTTCGTTCACATCAAAGCTGCCCGAAATGTTAGACCCAAGGTAGTACCCGGAAAATAACAACACGCAAGCGAAATCAATAACCTCCTGGCGGCCATCTGGGTGTATGGCCTCCAACCCGCCCATCTGGACAAAATGACCATGAGTCGCCGTCCAATTCGACTCTATAGGTATCATGAATACGTGATCCCCGACACTTATTTTGTTCACTCACTAGGATGAGCCTCGTTCACCTTTCCGGCAATCAAACGAGCACCATACCATTGACGCATAGCCCACCAAATCACCGCTTCGGGGGCGATCAACATATAGAATGACATCTTCAGTCGTCCAAGAAACCTTTGCCAGTCGTTCGCCTTCGGATCGGGGATGTTCGGATGGAGCGCAGTATAGACGCAGGCAAAAATCGTGAGGACACAGCTGCGGACAATGTCAACTAGGGTGCGGTCCTGAGGGCCACAGTCACATGGCCCTGTTGAGCGACTATAGAGGAGGGTGAAGGGTGTGTACGAGAAGACTTCGGGACCAAAGGGAGTGGGTAGGGCATACGCCTTGTAGGCTGAGGCGATGAGAAGGAAAAAGAGCATTGTGCTGGAGTGAAACGGTCGGACATTAGTTTCATGAACAGCGAAACAACACTCACAGTTAATAAAGACGTCAAACAGGACGTTTCGACGATACCGGTGAACGCAATGTCCAAGCGTCAAGAAGCTAGACCGTGGACGCGACGAGAGAGGAACTCGCCTGGGGGTGGCGAAATCCGATGGGGTTGTCTGGAACGTCCAGACAGATATTATACGAAGACTCGAGAGGATCGCAGTCGAGGTATTGGCACCTCATTGCAGCCTCATTTCCGTCAACTTTGTTCTTGGTTATTTTCGTTATGATTATCCCTCGGCGGTCTTCCGAAACCCTCTGGTCCTGGGCATTACTTCAAGTTCTATTCTCGATTTCCTCCCTGCGCTGTGATGGGGCATCAGCATAGCCTCTGATTGGTGGATATATTCAGAAACCAAGGCCGAAACGGGCCAGCCTATTGGTGAATGGATACATACATCATCGGCATCGATGGGCGCTAAAAAAGCGCAGAGCATTTTAGTATATGAATGAGGTATATGTCTAGCCACCCCGAACACTTAAGTACTTACCTGCGATCCCTACTCTTCCTCGTCCTCGTCGTACTCCTTTTAGCGTATATACGAAGATTCTGTAGTTATATGAGGCAAGAAAGTCAGCTTGTGTCTGGTGTCAAAAAACCTCGCTGTGACCTCGTTTTTCTACTTCATGTCTCTGCGATCTGTCACGACCCCCTCGATCCTGCGCATGTACGAGTCCAAATTCATACGTCATCTGGCGGTGGAGCATCGGTCTTGCCTCCGATTGGTGAGTATCCTTCCAAAAAAGTTACGTTCGAAACTGACGATGCAGAAAATGGGCGCTTAGGGCTAAAAATGTTCGCTTCATGCGAACGGGTAAACGTCTTAGCGATATGAGCGCTTACCAGCTATTTTCAGTCGTTTCACGTGTCCGACTCGTCCTGGTTTCTGGACGCCGAGCTTAGTACCCGTCTTGGGTTAATTGGTATCGTGTTCTGCTCGAAGAAAATCAGATTTATGTTCAGGGATTGACACAAACGCACCATAGCTCAAGGGGACAGTATTCCATTCCATTGTATCCTTTGGCTACCCTCTTCAGAGCTTCCTTGGATTGCTGTAAAGTTTGTCGTTTGCTGGCGAAACCTATCTTAGGATGGGGAGGCATCATAACCAAAGTCAACCATATGCACTACTCAATCATTATGCATCATGAACGAACCGTCTATCCAGCGAAGCGTGGGATTGACCCACATCGTGGACTTGTCATTTGTACTCCGAATGTACCAGAGCCAAGGCACAAATCCAGTTTCGGTGCTAATGCAAATGAGAGGTTCTGGAGGTTCGTTTCCTATGAGACGAGTAGGAGTCAGCTAGGGGATTACATGGCTTGAACTGCTCACTGGCATCTCAGCTACTCCACGACCGCCGTCAAACACTCCAAATGCAGATGCAAACTTGAAAGCTGGCACTTCGTGAAGGACTCCCTTTAGAGCTGGTACCAAATAGTATTTATAATTCGAGAAGGGTAGAAACACGCCTTAGTTTCAAATTCAACAGACGCTCGAGGTTATGACTCCCGTTTTACTGTGATAGCAGAAGGGAGAGCTGCGTAAGTGTCACTGAAAGCCGCGAATCACGAGATGAGTTTCAAAAACATACCTGCTCCGAGTTGTGCGATTGCTAGCTATCGTAAACTTAGTCTTCGAGCTCTCAGGATCAAGGTAGGGACAACACGATGAAAGTTTCATCGTCGTCGTCCTTGAGGTTCTTTAAATATATTGTACAATAATGTAATGACCAAGCTAAGTAAGAGCACGTACATGAGAGGGATTGGCAACTTACAGGAGTGCAGAGTCGTCCACATCGACGATGGGTGTCAACCCGAATTTGGCGACACCGGCAAGTTCCGGTTCGCCTTTCCTCTCTCCGTCATCTTGCCGGCATGCATCATGTCCACATCCTCGTTTCGTGGATTCCAAGTCCAAGGATCCGCTGAGCTTGTCAAATGAACAAGTCTCAGGGCTTGACTTGCTTGGATGCCTGTACTTTGGAGTTCTGGTACCGGAGACATCTATGAAAGCTACGGGAACTTGAGGGTGCGAAGCTTTCTTTTTTTCTTTTTGCTATTGCGTTGAGGGCTAATGTTCTAGTTCTCAGGGTTTCGCTTTACAATTTCGTGGCCACTGGCACCGTTCTCTTCTTTTCGTCTTGGGGCGCAACACTTCGAAGACTTCGTCTCAAAAGCGGTGAGCCCTAGGAACGGTTGATGACCTTTCAATATAAATGAACTTACCAGCTCAGATTCTAGGAGCAAGAAGAGAGTTCAGGCGCTTCAAGGTCATGAACATGTTCTGAAGTGTTTCGCAGAGGATTACGAGGGAAAGGGTGCAGGCCAGAAAGGCATCATTGACGAACAGGTAGCTACAAGTAG
>ML208311.1:110018-164808 GCA_004369065.1 Pluteus cervinus | reverse complement strand
TTGCACAGATGGATGTGACAATATTCGTAATAGCGCGCGTGCTGATATTCAGTGTGAGATCATCAAGTGATGGCATCTTCCATCCACCAAAGAAACCAGAGGCTTCTGTGCCGTTGATAAGGCAATGGAGTGCCTTTAGTTTGGGGAAGCGCAGGCCGGGTTCTGTCAAGGACAGCTCTGCTGGCGTTGCAAGTGATACAAGGGTGCTGCAAAGTAGTCGAAGGATGTCGGGAGAATAGTGCGCAGGTCCGCACAGTGATAGGTTTGTGATGGACCGATGAGCAGGTACACGGATGATGTCTTCTTCACGGGGCAAAATGAACTGGCACGAGAGGGTGGACAACCCTGGACAAATTTGGTAAATGACCTCCAGACGTTCAGAAAAAAGGTCAAAAAATATGCGGTCCACAAATCCCTCCACCGCAATTGAGCGAACGATCTGGGACAGACGGACGGGGTTCTCTTCAAGTGCTTTGGAGACGGCTAGAAACTGGCCAAACCGACGAACAATGATGTCCAGATATAACATCGGAAGAGCAGCTTCATTCCAGATTTTACAGACCATCAGGATAACCTTCTTGGCCCGAAGATTCCGACACCATCCAGATGAAGGCCCACGACTTAAAGAGTGGTCGAGCATGTACTCCGGAAGAACGGCAAATCGAAGGGTGTGCGACAAGATTTCGAATGGTAAATCGTTTACCGTCAATGCCGACATCTGTACAGACTAGAGCGAAGCTCGCTTTGGTCAGAACTAAGGTAATAAAATCATATACTCACCTTTTTGAGCTGTGGTGAAATTCGAGGGGTGACAAATACAGTGTTGTATCGATTTAGCTACGATGGTACACAAGTATAAAGCTGGACCCATAGATACAAACATAGTCTGCCTCTCCATGTAGGTTCGGAACAAGCCGGTCTGTTCGTCCGACTTTGTTTTTTCTGTTTGGGGACCAGAGCTGCGCGATACGTAGCTTGCTCCGAGCCTACAAGCCTCAAGGCCTCAAGAATAGTCAACACCACCTTCTGATATGCGTGGTTCCACAAATTCCTGCCACGGGACCCTCTCCGAATCCGTGTCATGTGTATCGCAAGCGAGCGAATCTTCAAAAAGCTCGAGTACATCCCCAAACTCGGGCACCCCACTGGCCTCCACGAGTTCCCAAAATATTGCCACCAAATCCTCTTCATCTCCATCAGTGTCCGTGAAGATATATGTCGAAGAGGTACCATCTGATGACTGATACAAATACGCGTCATCTTCATCCAGCTCGTCCGTCGATAAAAGGAGTGAGAGGCCTCGGTTTATTGGTGGATGGTCAGAGTGATCGCCCAAGGGATGAACCCACTGTACTTGTTGACCATTGAACGGAACGTGGCAGATGCAGAGATTCTCGAATGATATTCCCGCTTCTGGATTGTCGGTGGGTGGTTGGAAGTCAAGTCGCGATATGACCTGCATCAAGACCTCGAGATCCTTGACATAGTTTAAGTCCTTGGAAACAAGGCGTACACGGTCTAAGCCTGGACAGTCCCAATCAAACTGTCCAAACTCGAAGGCCGTTAGGATGTACTTATTCTGTGGGCCTGTAGGCGACCACGGAACCCCTATGTCAACACGCTTCAAGCACGGGTGTGAGAATGAGGGAATGGTTCCCCATGGTAGGGATGCCAATGAGAGATAGAGATCACCGAGTTCTGGGCATGAGTTTAGAACGTCTTGCAGATGATTGTTTATCTCCGTGGCATGCGAAGCCATAATGCGCAATTTCTTCAGTTTCGCGCCATGCTTCCGACAGATCGAGGTGGATATACTTGTCAGGTCGTAGGTGTCGACGTCAAGCGTAAGAGTCGAGAGTGATGGCATCGTCCATTTGCGAGAACAAACGGGTGATTCAGTGGGGGAATCGTCGTCCACAAGGCAACGAAGTTCCTCCAGTTTGGGAAAGCACAGATTGAAAGCCTTCAGGTTAGATTCCTCTATCCAAGATACATCGAGTTTGACGGTGAGTGATAAAAGGGTATCACAGAGTTGTCTCAGAATCTCGGTAGTGTAGTGGGCTGATCCATTTAAGGATAAACGCGTGATGTTCGAATGAGCTGGGACAAGGATGATGTCCGCAGTTCGTGGCAAGATGAGCTGGCAAGAAAGTGTAGAGAGTCCCGGACAGATTTGATAAGTGAGCTCCAGTCGTTCGCGAAAAAGGTCAAAGAATGTGTCCTCCACAAATCCTTCCACCGTCATCGAGCGAACGATCGGGGCCAGACGACCAGGATTATCTTCAAGGACTTTGGAAAGGGCCAAAAATTGACCAAAACGACGAATGATAACGCCCTGATATAACATCGGGAGGGCAACATCATTCCAGGCCTTGCAGACCATCAGGATAGCTTTTTTCGTTCGAAGATTTCGACACCATGCAGAGGAAGGCCCACGGGATAAAGAGTGGTCGAGCATATACTCGGGAAGGACGGCGAGTTGGAGGGTGTGCCAGAGAATTTCAGGTGGTAGATCGTCAACCGTTAACTTTGACATCTATGAACTTGTCAGCGAACCTTGATTGTGATCAAGAATATCACAAGAAACTGGTACTCACGTTCTGGGGGTCGTGGTTGGTTGTGGTCAAGTTGCTTGACGGCCTGGTGCCCTTTTTTCGGCTATTTCCCTACAGCAGAAGCGCTGGCCATCGAAGACATCAGGTCCGCTGGCCACCTAACGTATCGCCGATTACAGTATCTAATCGATAGTTTGGTTCCAAACGCCTGGCCAGGGGTATCTGCTGAGATGCTCAACCACCCTCCCCAGTGTTTGTCAGTCGGACGCTAGTCCAGATCGAAACTACTGAACATATATATGGACAACTTCCTATGTGAATTACTGTCAATAGTAGTTAAAATCATTCTCTGTAATATAATCCGCTTCTCTGACTCGGAGTCAGCTCTTCAATCCAAGGGAAACAAGCGAACCACAAAGTTCTTGAAGTATATCAGGGGAGTAGGGTGCTAGTCCACGCATCGGAATGGAGCGCCAATGCAACCCAGACGACTAGGATTATCTTCGAGCACTTTTGAAAGTGGCATGAACTGAACAAACTGACGAATGGGGTTTCGAGGTGCGCGTCGGAGGAAGGGCATGATCGAGGATGTCCTCTGAAATTACGGCCAGTTGAATGGTGTACGACAGAATTTCAGGTGGCAGGTCGTTACTGTTAGGTTTGAATCCACGAAACCCAGTTATCCCAACTGCTCAGAATAGAGGCTGAACCCAGGTAGCGTGAGGTCGACAACTTTCGAACGGCAAGCTCCGATTGAGATGACGAAGATGTGCTCAGGATACTCTCGAGATAGGGGGTCTATGGTATCTAATTTTGCAATTCTTCCCTGCATAACGCCTCAAGACTAGCTAGATTCCTCATCGTCCCATGCGTTCACTTCTGAATCGACATAAGACCACCAGTGTTGGTCGTCTCCCTCCATGGGACCCGATCCTACTTCCAGTGAATTCGTGAAGAGCTCCAATGCTTGATGTACGTCAGGAGGCCCTGGCATTTGACCTGAAAACTCCCCAAATTGGGAAGATTCAGGACTCAAGTCCTCATCCCCACTCGGCGATGTCGATGTTGCACTCCAAGAGTCGTCCGACGCGGAGCCAAAGGAGTCCGTCTCTCTGTCGCTGTCATCCCATTCCTTTTCAGTCGGGTCTGGGACGTCAATTCC
Organism: Pluteus cervinus; assembly: GCA_004369065.1. Classification (NCBI taxonomy): domain Eukaryota; kingdom Fungi; phylum Basidiomycota; class Agaricomycetes; order Agaricales; family Pluteaceae; genus Pluteus; species Pluteus cervinus. Next base: position 161,091 of record ML208311.1, on the reverse strand, counting down.
TTTGCCAAGGTCTGTTGGGCGATGATCTCCGAGAGGATGTATGTATTGAACGTCCCGACCGTGGAGAGCTGTGCGGCAGACACACAAATTTTCAAACGAAATCCCGGCTGAGGGATTCTCTGGCGACCTTTCAAAGTCCAAAGGAAGGGAGTTTTTCAACCCTTCGATGAGAAAAAGATCCCCGGTGAAGAATCGCACCCGAGACAGCGAAGGGCAGTCCCAGTCGTAGGACAAAAGGTCAGGAACAGTGGGATTATTCTGGGGACCATGTGGAAAAGGGGAGTCTCCGATATCAATATGCTTGACGCGAGGATGTGATAACCACTTGATCATCCCAGAGGACGCCTGAAGATACTCTATCGAAGGACAGTAGTTGATGACGGATTGCATAGGAATCCTCTGGGCTGGTCCATATCCGGAGCTTAGGCAAAGTGATTTCACATTGCGGCCGTGTAGACCGCAGAACGAAGCGCAAGCGGTCAAACATTGAGGGTTCTCTCCCCCCAGAATATGGACAGTAATCGCGGTAAGTACCGGCATGGTCCAATTAAATGTGGTATGAGTGATTGCCTGCGTGTCAAAATTGCTGATAATTGTCTTCAACCTTGGAAACGAGATCGAAAGGTCTGGGTCACCAGACGAGACCCGAATTGACAAGTATGTCAAGCAATCGCACAGGTTTTGAAGAATTTGGGAGACATCCCCGTAGTTTGTATTGCCGCTAAGGGTTAAGTGGGTTATGTTTTTGTTCACCGAGATGTCGAGTGTGGAGGTTGGTTTAGGGAGTAGGACATTGAAAGAGAGTGATGAGAGTGCAGGGCATATCCCCAAGATAACCTCGATGCGCTGTGTAAAGAGTTTAGAATATCCTTGTGGCACGAAGCCTTCGAGAACAATGGACTGAACCACAGTTCCGATGCGCTTGGGATTATCTTCGAGTGTTCGCGACAAAGCGACCAGTTGGCCAACTCTCCGGATGATGACATATCGATAGAGAATGGGTAGGGCGGTTAGATGCCAAAACTTGCAGACTAGTAAAAGAGTCTTCCGAATCCTCAGGTCCTCACACCACTCGGAGTTAGGACCACGGGATAGGGAATGGTCTAGAAAACAACCCGGGGTGATTGTGAGCTGGAATATATGGAAGAGGATTTCTGGAGGTAGTTCATGAAATAGGCTATCAGCTGGCTATAATATTGTCATTATGAGAGACAGATGTTGATAAGCAAACATTTACCGATTCTGGGTTGCTGGGTCTAGTGCCACGGTTCGTTGCAGCCTCCATGTCGAGAAAGAAGCGAGTAAGATGACCTGCCGTGCTATTCAAACTGGAGCACCGGAATGCGCCTGCCAGTGGCACCAAAGACCTTGAACGAGAAGATGCCGGTCCTATTTAGGATGTGTTCTCCAGCGCCAATCCTGGACTATCCAGATAAGAGCACCGCTTGCCTGAATGCCGGTAGAAGCTTCTGTGGCACGATGTCGGGATGGTGGTTGAACGACTTGATCAGAATCGGGCGCTCGCACAGCATAGGGCGATTACTAAGCGGAATCAGCACCTGCAGTACCGCTTTAGGAAACGACACAAGCTCTCCTCCAGACCACTGCAACTGTCCTTCTACCACACCGTCATTTCGCACCATGAGCTGGGCCGGGTAAGTCATGAGATATACTCTAGATCTACTACACTAAATAAGTGAACAATATCAACAGCTTCAAAAAATCCGTGAACCGCGCAGGTACAACGGTACGCATTTTCCTATAGACTTTAGATTGACTCTAGCTCATCTCTTTTCAATATATCCGCATAACCTATTTAGCTTCTGCAAAAGACAGGTCAAATAGAACGAACAGTAGATCGCGAGTTCACAGAAGAGGAGGCTAAATACCGGACGTACGTCTCGTTTCATCCCACCCCTCCACGATGGCATCACTTCACCGTCACCGTCTCAACTACCCACATCATGGCTCTGTAGATTTGAGAAGGAATGTCAGACACTACAGAAAGATAGTAAAGCCTATTGGGACGCTCTCCGTCGTCAGTCTACTCTACTACAAACACCCTCACAGCTTGCTAGAACTCTAGCCTCTTCAAAGAAATGACAGCCGCACAGACTCGAATCGCAGAGACACTAGAGACATTCTACGGTGCATCAGACAGAACATCAGAAGGTGCAATGGCTGGTCACGCCTATAAACGATCCGTAGACGACCTTGACGCCGGCTTCGGTCGAGAACTCGTACGTCTACCTGTCTCTTTCATTGATTCCGCAGTCATCAATCCCCAACACCTTATGACGTATCTACCATCCCCCATCCACGCACCGTCCCTTCACATCCTCAACGTCATCATCAGGACATGCCTTTTCGGACAACAATAACCGAGCCACTGGGTAAAATGTGCGCTTATTTCCCAGTGGTGAATGAACATGTCACCAAGCGCAACAAGAAAGTTCGTGGTCCGCTCGAGTAGGATCTCCAGACGATTCTTAAAATAGTTCTACCTCTTCAGCTACTGGACTATGACGCTGCACGAAGTAGACTCAAGAAACTTGTGGAAAAACCCAGTGAAGACCCAACTAAACTTCCAAAGGTCCGTTCCTCCTTCATACTTCGCAGATTCCTCTAAAACTTGTCTATCGCAGGCTCAACAAGAGAACGATGATGCAAAGGAGGTGTTTGACCTACTGAACGATCAACTCATCGCAGAACTACCACAACTACTCGACTTGCGTGTTCCTTACTTCGACCCAAGCTTTGAAGCTATGATCCGAATGCAGTGCAAGTTTGCAGAGGAGGGTTACGAGAAACTCAGTGGCGTTCAACGGTTTGTCGTTTACGCTCTCTACAACACGCTCGGCCTGATGATCCCCTTCCTTCAAAGGTATTTCTCTGATAATGTTCGCGATGACTACGCAGCAGGACAATTAGACGCTCAGGTGCGTTTTCGTAGAGCCTGCAAAAATCTCGTCCTTACTTTTTCATTAGGTTGAAGGCATCCTACAAGAAATGCGAGAGCTTTCTATCTGTGGTGGAAACTGAGTTCATAGCACATCATATGAATGCGTCACTGGTGGTTGGAGTAGATGTATCCCATTATAATTTGGATCTACGGACTATGTCGATTGCATTTTCTTTTCTTTATTTAACTCTATGCGTGGGTAAGACTCGCTATGCGACAAAATTGACTTGCGTTAAAAGTACACTAGAAGGCAACAGTGAGGTGAGAGAAGGTGAGTCGATTAGCAGATATCAGATAGTGGAGGAAATCAAACACTCACTGCACAAAAACTGGGCTCAGGAAAACCATGGAACGAAAACATGTTTAGTACAAGAAGAAAAACAAAGCACGGTCAAGGAAAAAGGAAAATCATGGATGAATCGTAAAAGCCATAAGAACAAAAGTGCCAGCATTAACCAGCAAGCCAAGAACGTAAAGACACAGAAACAGGAGAAGAGGGTCACCAAAAAGCTGTCATATTTCACGTTAGTCGATCTTCTAGCGATGTACCAGTAACAGGGCCTCCACGTCCTCGGCCGGGTTGACCGCGACCTCGTCCTCGACCACGAGGTGGAGGTGGATGCCCGTTACCATTGTTCATCCTCGTAAGTAACTCTGGCGGCGCCTGAGCACGACCACGACCCATCGGGCGCACTGTTTCGTAGTACATATCGTCTTGCGGTGGCGGAGAACCTCTTCTAAACCCAGACCCGGAGCCACCATAATTAGGAACATAACTATCGCCTCTCCGTGGCGGTTGGCGGTCAAGTCTAAACGCTAACGCTCCCCCGTCTCTCTGGGGAGGCGGACTAGGTGACGGGACGTAAGGTTGTCGCCCACCATCATCGTCATCCTCAAATCGAGATCGAGACGGAGCTGGGTACTGTTCCTCCTCGAAATCTCGGCCTCTCTTCCTTGGGTTGAACGGCTGAGGGCTAAAAGAACGCCGATAATCGCCTGCAACCCACGAATCACCAGATCCAGAACGATATCGTTGAGGTTGTGGAGGGGAATAATGGTCAACTTGTGTCTGGGTCCAGGATCGAGGTGGTTTACCCCCTGAAGTCTTGCGAGCTGTTGGCCTACGCTTTGGTGGCCCAGTGCCCGCCGGTGTCGGAAGATCTAGCCCACGGTCCTCTTGAACATCAGGGGATATCGGGGAAACAGGTGGTAATGGATGAGCGACATATACGTCGGCCGTGGGCTTAGGCTTGGGAGGCAAAGATGGATTAACTTTGAGAGGAGGTGGACGCGTTGGAAAGGAGATAGCGACAGCAGTGCCAACACTCGAGGAAGTAACGGTAGGTTGTAGAGGTTCTATTGTTGATTTTGGTGATGTCGACGTATTTGGTGGCTTTGCGACTTTAGGTCGCTTAACTGATCGGACGCGCGAGCTGGGAGAAGTCAAAAGCACTTCCTCAGTGTCGGGCTCCGTCTTGATCCGCTCTGGAGATGTTACGTAACGCAAGTTTAATGCTTGCGTTTCATGTGGGACAGGTGTTGGTGGGAATGAGAGTGCAATTCCTCGTTCGTCACTGTGGCGATAGGGGGAGGGTGGGGTTCCACAAGTTTGCTCGCTCAGAGGAGATGGGTGAGTGGATTGGGGGAGATGTGCTATAGGCGGCACACTGACATCTCGATCAGCAAGAGACGCGGTCAGCGGTACTTGCTTTCGGATGGTGGGTTGGGGTTCAGGAGCAGCCGCAACGGCGGGTGCTTGTTGACTTTTTACTGAAGGAGGAAAAGCAGTGCCGTGTGCTTGGGGCGGGGCAGGCTGTTTAGGACCTGGAATTGATTTGCCCGGTGGGAGGGCTTGCACCTTCTTCCTCTCCGCCGGTGCTGATTGTAATAAAGTGATAGTCCCGCTAGTTTCCGGCGGGGGTGCCATAGGTATCGATGTGCTCCCAATGTTATGGGATCCAAGTGCTTCCGTTGCGAGTTTCTTCTGACTTTCTCGTTCCGCAATGATCCTTGCCGCGGTTTCGTTCGTTGCACGTTGTTTGGCAGCAGCAACTTGTTTCCTCTTTCGTTCTTGTTCTTCTCGCAGTTCCGCTTCTCTTGCAGCTAGCATTTGGGCCTTCCTCTGGGCTTGTTGTTTCCGTAAAAATTCTTCCCGTGCAATAAGGTCCTCTCCTGGCATCGTCGGGCCTGGCGCACGCACGGCGGATGAAGGCGGTAATAGGGCAGGGGATGACGTCTTCACTTGTGTTTGCGACGGGGAGAGAGGTTTCTGTTGTGTAGAGGATGTGGATGCATCGTCAGGCTGACGAGTTTCGACCATTTGCTCCCTTTCAAGGGCCCAGGCCATCCTTGCCGCATCCGCCTCCATCTCCGCAGTTTCTTGACTTGATACGATACGCTTGGCGAATGGGCTCGATGATCGTGAAGGGACAGATGGATGAGCAGTCGGTCCAGCCGTAGTGATACTGCCCAAATGATTGATGATCGGGAATTGGGGAGCCTGCACAGAGGGCTGCACGGGTTTCATCGCATTTAGAACGACCAATCTATCCTCAATTTCCTTCTCCCTCCTTTCAAGCTCCCTTTCTCTCCTCTCCCTCTCAGCTTCATATTGACCAACAAGGGTCACAAAAGAACGCAAATCGCGTTCAACAGAGGACACGTTTTCCTTGACCTCCCAATCGCGTTCTTCTTCGCCCAACTGAAAATCTAATGCATTGGCCAATTCCTCAACATGTAGTTGGAGGGACTCTGCTTCTGTCAAATTCTCCTGGGCAGCACGAGCATTCTCTTTTGCGAGCTGAAGCGATTGTTGGGCGGTTGTGTGCGCCTTCTGAGCGGCAGCTAATGATCTGGCAACGCCCTCTTGGCACGTCCGTACCATAAGGCGGGCAGGAGTGAGATTGCGAGGGCTAATTTGTACAAGGGATGCATGAAGACGCGCATATAGGGACTGGATAGAGGTTTCCGCAGACTGGATATCTGAAGCCATACTGATATCCTTTGTTGGCGAGAATGGTGCCGAAGCGCGACCCACGGGCTGGTGGATAAGGGACTTATCCTTCGGTGGCATGGGAGTAGACCTCTGCGAAGGGTAAAGGAGGTCGGGATTCATTGGAGAAGAATCGCGACGGGAAGGTGATGTTAAAGAGGGGTTGGCAAGTAGTGACGAAAATGGCGAGGTAAGTTGTTGACTACGAGATGGTGGGAATGAAAGGACAGGTTTGAAAATGTCGATTCCTTCGCTCATCGGTGGCTTTAAAGGGGAATTGCTTTGAGATATGTCCATGTCGGATTTGGGTGAATCGATTGCTGTATCATCACCTGAAGGGCTTGCGTCACCGCTGGTGAGGCCACCCAGCGATTCCAACAGGGTTGGCCTTGTACGATTAGTAGACGGGATTTGCATTTCAGGACTTAAATGCCCGGTTTCAGATGCTACAGATGGTGTGGGGGATGGAACACGTTGGTCTTGATCTTGCGTGGAAAATCTGTTCAAAAGTGCTGGCTGTTGTCCGATGGTGGTGAACTTGACGTCAGAGAATCGTGGTGGTAACGAACTAGACCCCGCAAGAGTGCTGCTGGCAGTAGTATTGGTGGATTCGCTGCTGTTGCCGTTTTTGTCAAGAGGGACGCCGAACGAAGGATGGGCCATAGAACAACAGGGACCTTTTCTTGGAGAATTTGAGACAAAATCAGTCGGGAAACTGCGATACGGGGCAGCCTGCTGAGAAACTAGGCGTGCGATGAAGGTCTTTCGACGGTAAAGGTGGTCACCAGAGGCTAGAAAATCGTGGCGCTATGTCCGTGAAGGGGGGTAGGGATGAACCGCGTTGTGCCAACAAGCGCTCATATGGACGCCAGCTCAGAATAACCCTGATCACCAATATGTCGTAATGGTCACAGCACCGAATTCAGGGCCGGCGAATGATGAAACCGAAGCACTTTCCCACCTTCATTTTCGGTTCTTGCCACAGTGCGAAACATGTACAGCGAGGATGCTTTCCACTATCCATTACCAAAACAAAATTCCATCAAGTCTTCTACCCCGAATCGAGGCACGGGAAGGGATTCGAACCCCTGCTCTCTGAACCAGCTTGACCTAGTCACTGCTCGTCCAAGTGTGCTTCCACTACACCACCCGTGACGCTTTTGTTGCTATAATAACCACTACATTTCGCATCGGGTCAGGTATCCAGGATCTAACCGGTGCCAAGCTCAAGTGGTAAGGAACTTATATCTCCTTCAACAGTCGATTCTGAACTGCATCGTCATGATGCATCTACTGTACCAATTTACTACTTCCAACTAGCCCTCATCTTCACCGTCATGGTCGCTGGGTAAGTACATAAATATCCCCGTACTCACGTTCACTGATCTCGTGGAAGATATCTAGCATCTCACGCCTATCAAGTCCTATTCACCTCTTTAGTCATCTTTGTTCGTTTTTACGGCTACTTCTCCATCATCTGAATCTGTTATGCTCGCTCTCATTGCTAGATCCCAGCGACCAGGCAAAATCTGACTCGGAGTCGCTATCTTTTGAACCTTCAGCCGCATCCTCGCCCTTTGCATTGACAGGTAGGCTTCCTTCCACGCCACGCCATCCTCATGTCGGGCTTTGGAACGAAGCTTCGCCTCTGCGAGATCATGCTCAACCTTAGCGTGCACCAATATAGCATCCTGGTCTCCAACTTTTATAGTACCGATCCGCACAGGATTGTCAAACGACTCCGAAATAGTTTTGCTTCACTTTAGTGGTCCTCTAGGTCCTCCCCTGAGTCCCCTCCACTGCTACGATCATGAGATGGATAACTATCCGGACCCACGCTCACTGATCTCGTGGAAGACCTTCAACATGCCCTGCCTATCAAGGTTCCAGTCAAATTCACCCCTCGATTCTTCATAGGCATCTTCCCTGATGTCTGCATCCTCTTCCGAATCTGATTCGCTCTCGTCGCTCGATCCAGGTGACCAAGTGAAATCCGAACTGGAGTCGCAATCTCCCAAGTCCTCAAGCTCCACTGCGAGCGTCGCTCCATCAGCTGTCGCGGTGCCATCAGTAGGCAGATTCTTATCAATGATACCGCCACCTCCACTTCGGCCCCTCCGGCGGTGCTCAATCTGTGCGAGATCATGTTCGACCTTCGGATGCACCAACAAAGCATCCTTCTGCCCGACTTTTATACGACACAAGCAGAGGTCATATAGCAGAACATGATCTTTGTCGATTGTCCACGGTAAGCCGTCCTGTAATCCAGGGAGTCTGATCAAATCGAGGGAGATGACCCGAATGTATTGAACCGATGGAAACTCCCATTTCATCGGTAACTCCAAAGGGAAAACCGGGGCTTCATCAACTGGAGGCCGATACACGATATTCAAATGGGTGACCGTCGTTTGAGACAAAGGCCCAGTGGAGAAGCTGGTAGAAAGCTCAAGAAGCGATGGGCAAGCTTCGATCAACGGTTTCCGAAATCCTGTGTTCATTGCGGGGTTGTAGTCGCATGGTTTACCGTATGTGCCGATTCGTAGCCTTTTTATGTTCTGACCGTGCCGTTTACACAAAGTGGCGCAAGGCTGAGAGAATTCCTGCACTCGGGAGCAATTCAACTCTAGGTTCCTCAGGCATGGTAAGCTAACGTGTTGGCAAAAGGCACTGAGACGAGGCTGGATGATCATGGGGTCGATATCCAGAATGAGGGTATGAACGCTCGGGAGGGAGATCGTCCTATCTACACGGAAGTTGATAGCTCCCGTGGATAATGTGAGGCTGGTGATGGATGAGCCGAGCTTGGAAATGAAGTTACGGTCATTGATGTTACAGCACTGTCCAAGCGACAATTGCTCAACATAGCCCGGTATGATAGGCACCGTGGACATAGGAAACCACTCGTGCACGACTTCATGTTCGTAGGCAATTCGACGAAGGTTTGGACATGAGCTGAAGATCGGCTTCAGGCTCAAAGACATCAGATCGACGCTGGATTGGGGGACGGCACAGATGAGAATAAGACTTTGAACGAGACTGCCGATTCGCCTAGGATTGTCCTCAATGGTGTTTGAAAGCCTGACCAGGGCGCCAATGTTGTTGATGGTGATATTCCGATATAGCAAAGGCAATGCGATGCAATTCCACTCTTTGCATACGAGGAGGATACCTTTCTTGGTGCGAAGATTTTGACACCAGAGAGAATTCCTTCCTGGGTGGCAGCCGGGGTAAACTAGATAATCCGGGATTGGGATATGGTGAAAGATCTCTTCCAGGGTTTCAATTGGTAACCAGCTGATTCTTGGATGCATATTGCGGTTGATCTATCCGATTGACGTTAGCTCTACGATTTGAAAGGCAAGTTGAAGCATACAAGAGCACTAGCGGATAGTAAGCCAGTTCAAGTAGATTGGTTTGAACACGCAACACGAAACCAGCCGTCTTGGATTCCCACGAAAACTTTGTTCCATGTTGTGCTCAAACAGCACCTACATCATCATTCATCCATTTCACTGCGAGGATTACACTTTGCTCACGTCACATCTAGTCTCGACCGGCTCCGAACCTACCATTTGATGATCCCACAGGTTTTGATTCCTGATTACGGTTAAGCCAATGATCCGGGGGGTTTTCTCCATCCCCACCCGCAATCGAGGTGGTGCAAGAGCTTGACTACAAGGAAGACACTCATCCGCGTCTGCAAATCCTGGTAAGTTTCAGGGTTACCGTTTCTACGTCAAAATATCACTCTTCATGGGGTTGGCGCCATTTTCGCATTACCGAAGATACTCAAAAACAATCCCGAGGGACTCGGACGGCTGGTTCGGTCCATTTCTGTCATCTGTGTTATTCTCCGACGAAGTATCGATCTCGTTGGGATATGGATGCATATGCGATGAAGTGAAATTACTGCTGCCCTATGTGTCTCGAATCTTATGCGACTCTTCACGAAGAATCGAAGAGTACTACCATGCATATACTCTTGCACCTGGCCCAGTCAACACGGGCAGCGACACTGTTCAACGTATATAGACCGATTGTCTGACTTCCACGTCGCTTGTGTGGTCCTCCAATTCGTCCTCTCCCCTGTCATGTGCATGATCACTAGGAAGATAGATATCCCCATACTCACGTCCACTGATTTCATGGAAAATTTCCAACATCTCCTGCCTATCAAGACTCCAGTCAAATTCGCCCCTCAACTCTTCGTAGTCGATTTCGGCCTCTTCTTCCGAATCCGATTCACTGTCGTCACTCGATCCTGGTGACCAAGTAAAATCTGAACTGGAGTCACTGCTATCTCTCGAGGCTTCAGGCCTGTCTTCGCCCTCTAGTGTCGCCATATTATCTCCTGCTGCCGTACCATCGGCAGGTGCATTCTCATCAATTACACCACCATCACCATCACCATGTCGGCTTCTCCAACGAAGTTCTGTCTGTGCAAGGTCATGTTCGACCTTGGGATGCACCAACAAAGCGTCGTTCTTTCCGACCTTTATACGACACACGCAGATATCGTATAGCAGAACACGATCTCCGTCAATAGTCCATGGTAGGTTATCCTGTAACCCCTGCAATCTGGACAAATCGAGGGAGATGACACGGATCTGCTGAACGGATGGAAAGTCCCATTTCATGGGTAGCTCCAGTGGAAACGTCGTTTCATCTTCCGCTGGGAATGGATATATTATATCCAGCCGAGTGAGGGTCGGGTGAGACGCATGCTCAGTGAAGAAATCGATAGAGAGGTCAACAAGCGATGAGCACGCCTCGATGGTGGGCTTTCGACTCACAGAAAGTCCACGAGGGTTATAATACGGGTCGGGTCCTATTCGTAGGCTTTTGATTTTCCTACTATGTCGTTCACATAGAGCGATGCAAGCGTTCAGGAAATTTGGAACCCTGGCTGAGAATTCTAGGTTCCTCAAACACGGCAAGTCGATATGTTGGCAGAAGGAATGTAGATGATCCATGCGGCCAAAACCTTCGGTATCGATGACGAGGGTATGAACGTTAGGCAGGGTGATTGTTTCATTCTCGTTGAAGTCGAATGTCCCCATTTGTATCGTGAGATGGGTTATGAATGAAACGAGTCCAGGGAAAAGGTATTTGCGCACAGAGCAAGATCCCCCAAGTGTCAATTGCTCTGCACAATAGGGAATGAGGAGCATGGGGGGGGGGCACATAGTCGTGTTCGTAGGCGATTCGGCGAAGATTGGGACACGACTTGACGATCAGATCCAGGCTAAAAGACATCAAGTCGTAGAATGGTTTTGGGATGATATAGACAAGGCTAAGACCCCGAACGAGAGTACCGATCCGCGTAGGATTGTCCTCAATCGTCTTCGAAAGCCTCACCAGAGCACCAAAGTTGTTGATAGCAATGTTTCGATAGAGCAGAGGCAATGCAACACTATTCCATTGTTTGCATACCAGAAGGGTAGCTTTCTTCGTGCGAATATTTTGACACCAGAGAGAGTCCCTTCCAGGGTGGAAGTTGGGGTAAAGCAGATAATCTGGGATTGGGATATGCTGAAAGATCTCTTCCAGGGTTTCGTTGGGTATCCCGCTAATTCCGGGGCGCATGGATACGGTTGATCTAGCGGAGCAGTGTCAACTCCACGACTTGAAAGGCAAGTTGAAGCATACCAGGCTGCCAGAGGAAGTGGACAAGTTTTTGTACGTCCAATCACAGTTTCGCCGTTGATATGAGGTCATCTTTTTAGACACCGGATTGGCCCCGCTAACACGCCTTGCAGGATCAACACCTATGATGCCCTTTAGGCTTCCTTGCTAGAACAGAAATGGGATACTATGCAAGTTCCGAGCCCTGTCAAAGGAACTTGTTTTATTTGAGGGTGGGCCGGTGACCAACGTGAAACACCACACGGATCTACAGGAATGGAATAGGGACGGCGTAATGGCGCCAATTGTCGATATCGAATAGGTGACTTTATAAGTTATCGTTATCATTACATGGAAATGCGAGAAGATCCTGGGGGTAGTCAGCCACTGGTACTAAATTTCTTTCATGTCCTCGTGCGTGGTCGCATCCTTTGGGGGAGAGCAGCTCTTGATCATTGCTACAGGCTCGTCGCGCTTCTGATGACCTCCGTGGCGTCCAGCCGAGCCAGAAGTAACCGAGTTCGAGGGTTCCCGCTCTCCGAAATTCGCTTCGCAATGTGTTCGCGGAGATTCGTATCCGTGTTGCGGATGGTGCGTTCCTGGAAGACCCTGTCTAGTTCCTTGCCGGGTATCTGTGGGTCGAAGCGGGCGCGATGCAGTTCGCGAGCGAGTTGGGAAACATTCGTTGGGTGCCAGAACTTCTGAGGTCTCTAATGACGCAATTGCTGGTTGTTACTTCGCAGAGTTATTTGTCGGACAAAAGACTTACGAACAACCATTGCGTGAAGAGGTCGGAAGAGCGGGTATTGTCGACGAACAAGGACAGCGCGGATTAGACTTCTGAAATTGAAGGCTAGACTTGCCTTTTTGGGGCTGTTACATACTGAAAACGCGTACGGTCACTAATTGTGTCACGACAATAAATTGAATCCGCTTCCCCCTTCCTTTGAAATGCAAGTTTGGTCCTTTCGCCCCCGCTTTCCTTCATCGCCCTCGCTACGGCGTGAGCTCCACTCGAGTCCTTGCAAACTCGATATCTACCGCGACCCATCAGCCTCGTTTTTGAGGGTACGCCGCGTCCTCTAATTACCGCGAGAGTTTTTACGTACCCCGTCAAATAGTGTTTCGATTCGCCCACCTCCAGGCCTCACATTCTGCGCTCTCTAGCTTAAAAGACGAGCTGGATCCTATCTACCTTTCACGCACACCCCACCATGACTCCCCTTCCTCTCAGAGACACCTGTTTGACGGCCGCAGATATCAAGTACGCCTGCTATATGCGCATTTTTCTCCCCTGTTTCCTAACGTAAATCATAGTGATCCGTCACGAGCAAAGATAGTGATACGCGCACCCAGCAGACGCCCAACTTCGTCCACCACAAAGGGGCGTATCTCTTTGCGGTCGTTGAAGAAGCCGTCTACGTCTACGGCTTCAATACCCGACCATGAACATCCTCCCGAGGCATCATCATCATCGATTGAACCAAAGGAGATTAAAGGAATTAAGGTCGTGGAAGGCCGCGTGGAGAAGGCGCCCAAGTACGAGCGTAGCTCGTCTATTAGCTCCAATGGGAGCTCGAGAACCTCGCTGGAGGCCAGACCGCTCACTGCATATGCAGTGGCACGAAAGAATTGTGTATGTCGGAGGATTGACCCAGCTACGTGTTGTCGACGTTGTCGACTTCTTCAGTTGGCAGATCGGTGAGTCTCAGGCAACTCTGACGCATTTTCGACAAGCACATCTGATTATCTCTTCTCAGCCTTTGCACCATCGCGGAAGGAGGACGTTATGTGAAGTCCCCTCTTGTCGGCTAGGGTTGAAAGAGCTTATGTTTATCGATGACTCGTGCATACCCTCGCCAGGTGTTGTGAACCCCGCATGCTTTGCCCATGCGTATTTTTGTAGTGTATTTTCCTAATAAGTACACTATCGCTTATATAATTATATATTTTCTCTGGGGTTTTCATATTTATGCCGTAATCGATCTTTTTTTGGCAATGACATTCGGACGCAATTTCAAGTGTTCCGCTCCAACGTTTTTTGCTTCCACTCCGTTCGTGTGCCGTCGGCTGCATCATGTCCCTCGTCGCCTTAGCCGCCAGATCGTCATCCAGGACCATTGCATCACATTCATTTCGTCCTGGATCGACTTCTACCACCAATGGCGCAGTTGTTGACCGCTACAACCTCATTCGGCGGTTTTTCAAGCAGCAACACTTGCACAGTAAACCTTCATTAACCCCTCTTCAAACTTCCAGGACAGGGGCCTCCTCTAGATTGCTGCTGGAGAGCAGGGTTTCACTAGCTCTGGTACAGACTGCCGGACATTGGTTGAAGAGGGGGTTAGCGACATCTGGGAGCAAAATAGACGAGCATGGGAACAACACTCTGCCAAAGCGGTCAGAACAGACTCCAACGGAAGAAACGAGTTTGGAAGGAGAAAAAATTGCAAGTTCGGAATCTCCTCCATCCTCGTCGACAACGGAGCACAACTACGACGACTATCCACGCCTGTATCAGCGCCTCGCTCAGAGTTTGCCCCATTTGCATAGACCTACACGAGAGGACTTGCTTGATGTCTCATCGGGCTTTTGGGAGCGCCTTCGCATTCGTTTCAAGTGGTTTACGATTCGTTCGTTTCGGAGGTTCAATGCGGATGATATCTCTGCGTTTGTGACGTGGTTTTTCATGGGCCAGACGTTGTGGATTCTCATTGGAACGTATGTACAAACCCTCATCATCCTCTCGTTTGGTTGCTTACAATCGTATTTTTTTAGAACTACGTTCTGTTCTGTCATTTTCGCGACTGCTAATAGTTTGCGAATGCAACGTGAGTCCGTCTGTATAGCCTACGTTCCGATTTTCATGGACTTTTAGATTACATCGCACGCGCCATAAGCGATTACTTGACTTCTGAAACCGGCGTCAACATCGTCTTCGAATCTGCCATTGTACCCAAGTGGAAGGACTCGACTATTTCTTTCAAAAATGTATATGTTTCAAGACGACCTAACACGGAAGTCTACAAACCACCAAAATTCCAAGAACATGTGGCAGCTCTTGGGTATGATGTGAGCAACCATCCTTACAACCACCACGTTGGGGAAGAGGAGGAGGAGGGCGTGGACAATGTTAGTGAAGAGGACTGGAATATGTCGTTCTTTGACTTGAATATCGACTCTGTGGACGTCACACTGTCTTTGTGGAGGTGGTTGGATGGAAGGGGTCTCGTTGAAGACGCAGTGGTTAAGGGAGTTAGGGGTATTCTAGGTATGCGATCCTCGCCCATCTCGGAGTGGTATGCTGAACTTTCGTACAGACCGCCGTTCTGTTGTCTGGGATCCCGAGAATCCCCTTGACCCAGCAGCCTTTCGCCATCCTTCTCAACCAGGCGACTTTGAGCTAGAATCCTTCCAGCTTGAAGATCTCCTTGTTACTGTGTATCAAGCCAACTTCCGACCGTACACGGCATCCATCTTTCGGGCTGATATCAAGTGCTTCCGCAAACGTTGGCTCTTCTATGACTTTTTATGCGCCGAGAACGTAGTCGGGCAATTCGACAATTGCCTGTTTAGCTTGCATAAACCGCAAAGTATCGGAAGGACAACCGAGAAAGACCTGAAAGATGGAGATTGGGCAAGGATGGTTAGTCTCTTCCCCTTCTCCCCACATACATGCAATCTAATCACCCCACAACGTCATTTTTTAGTCCCGAATCCGGATTGACGGAGTTAACATCGATCACCTTCAAAATTCCACAACCACCGAGGGTCCTATCTCCTGGATTACTTCTGGCAAAGTTGACGCAGTGCTGGATATCAAGTTTCCTCGGGATCCTCAAGAGGATCTTCCGTTTAACGCCATTCTAGGGGAGATCGCCGATGCTATTAGTACGCAGTGGGGATCGAATGGTCGGCGGGATTACGATCCTTCGCTTGAACGGATACCTGGGCAGAGGGAGTTGGCAAAGCCACCGTTGACTGTACCGGAGGGCGATAAAGGGCGGAGTAGGCGGTCCACTTTGGTTAGTCCCGTTGAGCCCAGTCAAATTGGGAACACGGACGAGGGACTGGAGGATGCAGAGAAGAAGAGTGCTGTGAAGATGGATGGACCGAGGATTGTGATTGATATCGATTTGAGGTTTAGGGATTTGAAGGCTGCAGTGCCTTTGTTCACGCCGGATCTGTCCTATGTGAATAACGCGCTCATTCGGCCAATCGTTGCATTCATAAAGTGAGTCGTACCGCGGTTCGAGTATTGTGTATCTGCTGATGGTTGGGTAGTGCCCACCGGACGTTGGTCCCTATAAATTGTCGTGTTGTAATGGATGTCAACGAATTTGATGGTTCATGGACAGTAAGTCATCTTGTTTCATTGACTTGTGGGAGAAGTTTCTGATTTTTTGTCTCAATTAGATGTGGGAGAGTAAGCCTGCTGAAGTTCACTTCTTATACATTGTCATTGACGCTTTCTTCTTTCTAGGCGGGCTTATGGATGACATATCTCTCAAGGTACTTATTTCCCTTCCTTACCCGCAATCCCCCAACTTATCCCGTTCAAGGTCTACGATGCCCTAGCTTACCACGTTACACATTCCAACATGGCTCGACAGCGTATCAGAACTGTGAGCCTTTGGAGTCTACAAATGACGGCTAGTGCTGTTTTATCGGCATTGAAGAGTGCTATGGATCCGATGGCTGCTCAGTTAAAGGAAGCGTATTCGTATGGGCAGTATAATCTTTACGATGTGATGAATGTTGCTGGGACTGAGGCGTAGTATTACCGAGGTTGTAGCAGTTTGGACTTGGACTTTGTCACGGTCGAGCTTGAAAAAGAAACTGCAGCATTTGCAATGACGCGGATAAACAAAATGATGGATATGTCATTGCGGTCATGTCTTCCGTACCACCACCACCTTCAACAAGCGGTAACACTCTCGAGATTGAGGATGACGACGAACGTCAGAGACGGCTGCGTTAGTGTTCTTGTGCTCCTTTCTCTTCTACAGTCCCTAACGCTATCGGTTATTCTGCAGAATCACTTCTCGAAAAGCTGAACACAGGTTCATCCTCATCGACTTCATCTGGCCCTGCCAAATACGATTTTGGAGATCGTACAACACATCCTGTTGATCCACCAAGCGAATGTCCGTCTGCTTTCTGTCTTAATCCGATTGCAGTGGCTAAAATGCCAACATGTTAAAACCCTATTCGTAACACATCATC
Organism: Pluteus cervinus; assembly: GCA_004369065.1. Lineage (NCBI taxonomy): Eukaryota > Fungi > Basidiomycota > Agaricomycetes > Agaricales > Pluteaceae > Pluteus > Pluteus cervinus. The sequence goes on along the minus strand of ML208311.1, from coordinate 144,286 downwards.
CACCTACTCTGCCTGGCATATCATATCGGTATCGGCACAACGTTCAGTGCTATCACGAGTTCAAGCATTTCTGCCTCAAATCGAAGCATCGAATGTGACACTTGCACAACAAGTCGAGGTGGATCCGCAGAGTGTTGATATTGAAAATGTGGATAGCAATGCGGAACGGTATATCGAGATGGTACGTCATTTTCTTTGGGGGTTTTTCTTTTGAATGTTGGGTTTTGGAGTTGACGAGCTGGATATATAGAACCTTGGTTTAGGTCTTTTTGAAGTTCGACCGGATAACTCTTCTCAAGCTGAGGAGGGTGATGCAGACGAGACTCGCAGCTCTTCGACGGATTCACTTGATGCCTCCGGGTCTGAAGACGGGGACGAGGATGAAGATGAAGATGGGGATGGGGACGAAGATGACGATGAAGATGAAGACGATTCGGAGTCAGGCTCGGATGGGACCTCTAATTCTGATTCCACTGGATCTTCAGACTTAGATTCCGACTCTGAATCGAGTTCAGACGAAATTTGGGCAGCTTCGAATTCATCACGGGCTCCTCGACCAATCAAACCTCTTCCTCGTCGTGCAATTGCCAGACCACTTATTGAAGTTATTGGAGATAATCCGCCGCCGTCCCAGTCGTCTTGATCTGCACTGTGACTATCATGTCCACCTCAAGACTATGGACACCACTCGTATATCCCTTGCTTTATGTCTCCGTTGCGGATATTATAGATTAGGATAACCCAAAAGTTCTGTTGCTACGAAATATACATATGTGATTACTATTAACTATACAAGCAGGGTATAACTAAAACCTGGTCGTGGTTATTAAATTATATTAAAGTGATGGATTCGACCTGGGCGAATCCAGCCAGTATGTAAGATTCTTTTTCGTGGGTTACTGTAAGGTACTTTATCATAACGAAGTGAAAGAAATTGAACCTTTGGAACCGGAGGCGTGATGTGTAAGTGGTAGAAATACAATGCGGAGGGGAAGGAGGAAAAGAAGGAAAAGGGGAGATCGTAATTCATGAGATGGGAAGAGAATGAGAAGAAATAGAGCGTTATAGGCATAAATTTCAGTCGTAGAGACCGTAGGTATAGAGGGCGGATATAACGAATCAAAGAGGGAACGAAAAAGAAAGCATACAAGCAGAAGTGAACAGAAAATAGTAGGCAGAGTACAATATCATATCAATCATGTCGTGCATATCCAAAAGAGATGAACAAAGATTCTTTGCGTAGTAAAAAGTAGAGGGGAACGAAAGGACGCCCAAAGAAAAGAGATAAGATTCAGAACAAAGGAGCGGGAAAATAAACCATAACTTGAACCACAAACCAAGATTTTAAAAAGATGCCGAACCTAAGATTCCACCTTGTGGCACCCGGCAAGGGCGGGGATATTTCAGAGTCCTATTCGAACTCTGAATATTTCCAGTTCCTCAACCACATCTAGGTTACAAAAACCAAGACGCCACTGGGATACAAGCACGAAGGAGGGTCAAAGCCCTACATCCCGACTCTGTCTGATGATGACAGGATGGAGGTCGGGAAGGGGTAAAATCCTCCGGTAGGCCTTCACAGCTTCATCCGCACTCAAACTTGTCATCTTTAGACTCTTAGCCACTCGTCTCTTGTCACCATGAAGAAGGTCGTGACAATCCGTCGGCTCAGGGTAAGGACCAAGGCCAACACGAAGGGAGTTGGTATCAACCCCAGCGAATAGCTCTGAAATCGCTTGAGCAGAGATATCATCCACGTTTGTATCGAACGCAGTTGGTTCGTTGGAAGCGGGATAGGCCAGATCCCAAAGCTCGTTACCCTGCTCAGGGGTAAACGGCCATTTGGAACTGACGACATCCTGCGCTTGGGCGTCATTCGCGTTTGTGTGGTTGGGACTACTTTCGTGAAGGTCGGTGATTCCAGAAGGACCAGAACTGGCGATAAAGTCGGTATCATTTGTCCATTCCGATAATAACGTCCTTTCTAGGTCTATGATGCCGCCGCTGCTCGAGGAATCGAGCGGTGAAGGAGATGGTGAAGCCCTCCTAGATGATCCTCCTTGCTGTGGAGTCGTGGCACCGCTCACAGTTGGCGTCTCGTATGGCGAGAAAGGCGTTCGCGATGCAAACGGATTCGTGAATACAGGCTTCTCGTGAACCTGACGCATACCCATCGAAGGGTTCAAGCCCAAAGCGCCTTGGTTAGCCATAGACGCGTATGCTGCGGCGTCGTCCGTATTGGCATTGGGATTGTACGTAACATGCTGAATATGTTGACGGCCATGCTGAACCAGATTTCCATTGTTCTCCTGTATATTAAAAAAGCGTGATTAGATGTTTTATCAGAAGAAGTTATTCCGGGCCGAAGATGGCGATGGAAACGAAAACGAGGGTGAGGGGAAGGATTGGGATCATTCATGAATCAGATAATGGCTCGCGGGTGATGCGGCAAGGCAGGTGGGGTGTTCAAGGGGTAAAGCGAGAAAGGGAAGGGTAAGGGAAGAAGGAACAAAGAAACTCACCATAGGTAATGTCGAATTCGGGGCGGGCGTTTGACGAAGCGGTGAGCTCTCCCAGTTCGTCCAAAGCTGAGGATCTCGAGAAGGCATCGAGTCCCAGCCAAAGGTGTCTGGTAATGCGTGGTAAGCGCCTATTGATATTGAAGGATTCAGGTGCAATCCCTGAGCCCAAGGGAAGGTAAACGCCTGTTGAGGTGGACAATGCGATGTGTAACCAGATGCTAAAGTCGAGTCCTGGGGGAAAAAGAAGCGGGTAGGAGAGTTGGACTGGTACATCACCACGCGACTTGGACGACGAGCTAAATCGTCGCGGGTAACCAAAGGCGTCGGTAACGACCCCTCTCGCAGTGTCGAGACAGGAGTTGAGTCGGGGGGAGGACACGACGACGACCTGCGGATTTGGGCCATTTGGAACGATGGGTCAAAGTGGGAGGAATAATCGAGGGTTGAGAGAGCGGCAGGAGGAAGAATAGGGATTTGCGGCCAATTTTGAAACTCATCCACGGCTCTCCTCGTGGACGGCTCAGCAAGGTCCTCACCCGGGCTTTTCTTCTTTGTATAAAATTTTTCTTTCCGGTCCCATTTTCTCCTCGTGGAAATATCGCCTGCACAAACCTCTCGCCCGACTCGAGACGAGCTGGGTGTCGTACTTCGACTGCCAGAACTCCCGCTGGCCGCAGAAGGCGAGCCTTGGCTTTGTGCAGGGGTGTATTTATAACCTGGGTAAGTCTGACTGTGGACCAGCTTTTCCCTTTCGGCCATCTCCACCCAAGGAAATTTATCTTCCTCACTCATCTCTCTCCAGATTCGACCGACGATGCGCGAGATATTCCGGTGGTCCTTCTCGACGTCTTCAGGAATCTTCTTCTGGCGAACAAAGTCGCAGCGGAAGAGGATAAAGGCATTGCGCGGGCGAGGAACGTGACCTAAGGGTTGCTTCCGTGCGTGAGTCTTTTTCTTTGGATTCGGGGGAATGTAGGTCGGCACAGGTAGGGCACTGGCGACAACCCGTGAGCCAGTGGACGTAGAAGCGGCTGTAGTAGAAGCCTTTGAGCTGGAGCTAATGGGTATCGAACAGAGGCCCAGGTTTGAAGGCGTTGGGTATGGGTTTAGAAAGGCGCGTTGATCTTCCTCTTGCTTGGGTTTCGTGGACATCGTTCCTGACCGCATGATTGAAATTCTAGGAAATTAACCTTCCTAACGTTGAAGGTTGTTACGTTTAACCTTTAGAGGCGATAGCGTTCCCGACGTATGCGTCCTGCAATGGGTATCGATTATAAAGAAAAATAAGAGAGCAAACCCCCGGTCGTAAAGGAAGATGAAAGTAAGGAGAATCAAAGGGAGCTTGGAGACCGTCAAACGGAAAGGTGAAAGGGAAGGAGGAGAGGTAATTCGAACACCTTTGTCGTCCTTTTTAGACGATAGCGAGGTCCTCTTTGCACGCACCACGTTGCCCCCTTCAAAGAAAGAAACTCGAGTGGCTCAAAAATAAAAGAATAAAAAAGTTCCCGAGACAAAGACTCTGGGTAGGCTTCCTACTCGCTTTCACCCTCTCTCGAGATCAAGGCAGCGGACTCTGGGACCTGGCGGGTGACCCCAGCCAAGAACAATTACCTCGCCGTCACAATTTCGTGTTAAAAACGTCGGCATGGCTCCTTCACAATCACATTCAAGTCGAGTGACAGGCCGACCCAATTGCCGTCTTAAGTTTGTATTTCTTGTATTTCTTTCACTCTCTGACCCGTCATATTCCTGGGGGTCGGGGCTTAGTCCTTTCTGGTCTATACAATCTGGCGCTCAGGGTCAACTACGAATCTAGATGGACCCTGACACAACAGCAACGTTTGCCCCATATAGAATTACAGTGGCCCGTGCTCAATTAAATTTGAGCATCATGCCGCGCCGCCATTTGTCTTCCGTTGCGTCCGACGAACAATCGAACGCAGTATGAGCTCCGGGATACCTCGATACCAAACTTGGAGCCTGCGATGCATGTCAGTGGCACAACAGGCGCTTACATCCACGTCGCGCGTCCATTTGTCAAACCCACCGCCTAGCGATCCTTCCCGAGCCCTTTCACCCTGGTGAACAGCGCCACCAATTGCAAGGTCTAGAGGAACTCCATTGTTCCTCCGTTTGGGGAAAAGTCTTCAAAAGGCAGATTTTCCATGCCAATCTGCTTTTTTGCAATCTGATCGGGGGTTGCAGGGCACCTTGATGCTATTATTGATGCGCTGGACATGGCGCCCCTTCGTCGAGTCGCTACCGTGTTGCATGCGTTGTTGAGTGGCACTGGAAACGCGACTGAACAAGACCCTCGCCCGGTTCTCGAATTGGTTTCTTGGAGGTATGTAAGATCCCTCCAAGTCTGCTTTTGTCCTTACTACGCCTCCTAATTGTCGTCATGATAATGCAATAGGAACTTGGTAGTCCCGAACTCAAAGGGCGCAGCCCTCCTACAATATCTACGCATCTCGCGATATCGATCGACAGACGACAAAAAAGGCCACAATACCGAAAAAAAAAATTACACAGGGTCAACGCTATCAATCCATGTGCATATGCATTTATAACGCGAAGTAGAAGTAAGGTTCAAACCCAACACAGAAGAAATACCAGAGCTACGGTGTGCAATTTCCATATCCAGCTTCAAATTACAGCCAATATATGCGGGTCATCTAACCCCACCCAACCCGTCTTTCTTTCAGACTTTCACAATCACCCAAAAAGAATTCCAGAAAAAAAAAGGAATCATGACCAAATCCTGCTGAGGCTCCTAGCCGCTCTCTTACTCTTATCCACGAGGCCTTTGTCTTTGGACGTTTCGATCCGAGGAGTCGGAGCCGCTAAGAACATCTGACTCTGGCTCGAACGACCCGGAATGAAAGAAGTCCTCATGTTCAAGTTGCTGATTCCTGAGGAGGCAATAGGCACGGTAACCCGTTTGGTAAATAGCCTTGAAGAACGTGTCAGCTTGGGCGGAGTCGGTATTCCAGAAGCAGTAGAAGATGCGGTTGTATCAGGTGTGTTCAATGGTGAATATTCGTTCGTGTTGATGGGCGCTAATGTTGCATCTCGTCGTAGCGAAAAAGAAGAGGACCACCTCACGAGGCGATTATATATCGGTAACATCGAATCTTTCATAGCCTGGGTTTTACGTGTCGTACGAGAGGAATTGGTCGTGGTGTTGGCCTTCTGGTTACGCAGGTTATTGCGATTTGCGACTGGGACCGAAGAGAGGAGTTTGATCCCAGAATCGCTATGGCTGACTGCACTCTTCATTGGGTCCTCGAACGAAAAACTCTTGTCGTCGGTGTCAGAGTCTCCTCCTCCTTGGGATTCCGTGCTTTTATAACTGATGTAGCTGACAGAAGCGCATATACGCTCCAGAGATGCTAGGGCGGACCGTGCTTCGAGTCGTCCGTCTTCGATAGATGGAGACGCAGATGTGTATGGTCGAATTGGACGAGAACGTGGTGGATACATATGGTGATTAGATGTAACGTATCGAGGGCCGGGAGGCGAGACCATGGTGGTCGAATTATAGCGGGGTTTCGAACTCTTGCAGGTGAGTTAGTCGTGTACTCAGACAAAGTGGTGGCTAACGTACATACTGCAGTCAACTGGTTCTCCTTAATAGCCAGAAGCTTCTTCCCCTTACGAGCACGTTTCTTATGAACCTTGGCTGACACCGTTACGGACATCTTGGAATCCGAGACACTGGTTGTTAATCGACTGGCCTTTCGACTCCTCCGGTGTTCACGGTTGATGTCGATAGTTCCAAGTACAGGTCGTTTGGATTTAGCAAGTCCTGCGGTGAGCTTTCCAGATGAATGAGTCGCGATTCGTTCTGCTTTGAAGGTTTGGCTAGCCAGAGGTGCAAGTGTCATAACGGAAGGGGTAGGAGAGTTCCGCGGGGCTACGTCGACGAGAACAGCATCATGTTCCCAGTCATGGACCTCCCGTTCATCTGGAGCAGGAAGTGGTGATGCAGTAACAGTATCCAAAGGACCTTCAGGAGGATCCTCGTCATCTTGTTGATCTGGAGGACGCGGGGTAGTGCTGCGATCAACCGAGTTGTTCCCCTCAGACTCCTGAAGAGGCGCAGTGGGTTGTACGTCTCCTTCTTCATCCACTAGCGTTCGTCTCTTCATTAACTCCTTAATAGCCATCCTCCTCTCCGTACTCAACTCCTCGACGACGTCAGAGAGCTCTGAAGGTGACGGGGTCAAAACGCCGTCGTGGCTTGGATCGGCCAGAGCAAGTGTCTTCCAAAACCTGGTGATTTTGCGAGCCTCCTTTAGTTCGCGTCGGGTCTTGAGAGTTAGGTTGATCGCAGAGATATAGTTGTCGTCTGTTCGTGGGCCAACAATTGCTGGAAGGATCCTCGCCCAGGTAGATCCGGGTTTCGAAGCAGCCCCTTTGATAGCGTCGACTAATGCATCCTCAGTTAGAGCACCACCGAACACGGCTTCCTTGGCTTGCTCAAGAGCAGGCGCTTTGACACCAAGATCAGTGACTGCGCTGACGAGTTGTTTCAGTTGCTCCATTTGAGTGGACTGTTCCTCGAGTTTAGTAGTTTGCTCGTCTATGGTCTGGCTTTGAGAGTACGTCAAGAGTTTTTCCTTCAATAATTCTCCTCGAAGTTGGGTGCAGTCCTTTTCTCTGAGAGATGACTCGACCATAAGCGTAGAAATTTGTTCTGATAAAGCCAAGTTGTCCGCCCCCAGCCTTCGAATCCGTTGTCTTATGACACTGAGTTCCGGTATGGTGGCATCAGAGTGGAATGTCGGTCGTGTTGGTAACGAGAGGTGGGACATCGTTAAACTTGTACATGCTCGAAGGGTGCCAGTTTCGTTGATGACATTGACAGATTCGACGTTTGGTAGTGAGGTTGATTGAGCGATTCCATCAGTGCTGATACTAGACTTGAACTCGGGAATGATAACAAAACCATCAGATTTTGCACGTCGATGGAAGTTGAGGAGCGTAAAGGTTTCTTTGAGAGAGAAGCGCATTGGCGATGGTGGGATGGTCGGCCAAGTCTACATGAGAACCAGGATGAGGTGGACAGCATATATGCTGGGTTTTTTGAGGAGGTTGACAGTGATGTTGTTCGAGTTCATTTTTGGGCTGACGGTTGTGGGCGCCTATGTTGCCGTTGCCAAATGGCGTTATTCCGCATATAGTCGACCCTGGAACACCGTATGTCATTGAACCTAGCCTCAACTTGAATACATCACCTTGCTTGCTGCTTATCACGACCTGCTCACTGCTTTATGATTATCTATCCAACTTTTGACGGTCACTCTGCACATCGCCTGTTGCTGTTGTCGGGGCGAGCGGCCATCTGTCCAGAGATGCGCGCGAAGCTCCCCAACGTTTTTTTTGGCTCCACGCTGGCAACTCGCTTTCTCATCTAACTCAGACTTAACCCCACAGCCAAAGCACTCGGACTATCCACTCAAAAGTTGTACTATCTCATCACCATGGTCCTCAGCGCGTTTCTAAAAGTGGGTTATGACCTGCTCGACAAGGTACGCCGCCTGTTCGACGTCTAACCTCCGTGCATTTCGCCGTGTTTTATTCAAGCCCAACTAACCCAAAAGCCTATATCCACTCCAGGGTCTCGTCCCAGACTTCATCCTCCGCCGTGCAATTCGGGCTTTACTCCGACAACGACTGCGTGAAATAGACCAAGGATCATTCGAAGCGAACCATGCTGCAAAGATGAAGTGGATTGAAGGCGTACGCCAAAACGCCACCATTGCCGATGTCCCAGAAAAGGCTAACGAACAGCACTACGAGGCACGTCATCTTTACTAGGGCTTTTTTTGTCTTTTACCCTCCTACCCTCCCTCGCACCTCATCCCTACATGCACACACCGCCACAACATTTACTGAAAGATAACGATTTCTCCCCCAACTCGTGTTTGCACAGGTCTCGACAGAATTTATTCTATCTACCTTGGGTCCTTATGGGAAATACTCGTCATGCTTGTATCCGACAGGGAAAGAGACCTTAGCCGAGGCAGAAGTATTAATGTTTGAGAGCTATTGTGAAAGGGCTCAGTTGAAGGATGGACAGGAAGTCCTGGACCTTGGCTGTGGTATGTAGTGGCGATGCTACCATCCCTTACCCCGATCTCCTTTCCCTGACTGCTAACTGTCTACCTCGTGCCCTTTCTGTTTTTTCCTAGGTTGGGGAAGTCTATCCTTATTCCTTGCCCAGGTGTGTACGCCACATTTGATATCGGACATCTTGCGATGTCAGCTGTCGATATGAACCCTCACCACCACCCCGTTGTCCGTTTTCCGCGTCTTTTAGAAATATCCGAATTCACGCATCATCGGACTGTCGAACTCCTCAACGCAAAAAGCTCACATAGACGCAACTGCGAAGGAACGTGGTCTGACGAATGTAGAGGTCAGTGGTAAAGTCATTCGTTTCTTGTTACAGTTGAGTTAACCCGACGTATACTCTTGCCGAAACTCAGATAATAACGGCCGACGTTAATACCTTTAATTTCGCTGGCGAGAAATAGTAAGTCTCTCAAACTCTACCATTGAATCGCCGATAGCATGTAAGAATATCAATTTCGCTTCAGTTTCGACAGGATTATGTCCATAGAGGTAATAGTCTTACGATGCGCAGCTCATGAGAGATATTGACGGAGGCGCATTGATTAGATGTTTGAGCACATGAAAAATTACCAAGCCCTGTTGCGCAAAGTCTCGACCTGGCTACGACCAAGTAACTCGGAGAAGGAAGAAGCGGGCGATGCACTGCTCTTCATCCACATTTTCTGTCATCGGACCACGCCCTATCACTTCGAAGAAGAAGATGGCTGGATGGCCCAGAATTTCTTCTCTGGTAAGTTGAAATGATCACACCTCCCCGACATCACATCAATTAATGTACGGATTGATGGTCTAGGAGGAACGATGGCTTCACATGATCTCTTTGTTCGTCTCATTCACATCTGGATTGATTGATTCTAATCCGCCCAACTCCCTTCTGTCTTTACTCTGCGCATACACGCGCATATAGTTGTATTTCCAAGATGACGTGACCCTCCTCAGAAGTTGGTACATCTCTGGGGTACATTACTCCCGAACGGCCGAGGACTGGATTAGAGCTCAAGACAAGAATGCCAAAGGTAACTGTTCCCTTCTTTACTTCACATTTTCCTGATACCCGATAACTGACCGGAGTGAATGTTCTATTCATCACCGCCTCTCTATTTGTTGACTTCCTCGTCTTTCTTTTTGATCCTTGATCATAGCCTGCTTGAAGGAACTCGAAGAAGACGCAGTCGCAAAAGGAAAATCCGCAGGTGAAGGAAAGAGGACCTTCCATCGGTACGTTTTACACGTTCTTCCTTGTTCTACCCAAACTCTCCCCAACTCTACGTCTCAACCATACTTTAACCCTTACTGTAACTGACCGAAACTATCCTTCGATTCACAGGTTTAGAGTATTCTACATGGCTTGTTCTGAACTATTCAACATGGATAATGGTCAACAGTAAGTCCTCCGATTGATTCCTTGGGCCAGACTCCTTTTCGGTTACGCATCCCGTTCGATTCGCTCCCTTCTCTTCCCCTCCCGCTTCTTCTCTTCCGCTCCTTCGACCAGTACTCCACCCATTTCGGCCTTTTTTGCGCTACAATAGCTGCTTCTTCTTACACCCAATATTAACTCAATCACCTCCAGGTGGGGCGTCGGTCATTACCTCTTCAAACGCAAAGACTAAGGGGGAAGAGCGCACTCAATGCGTTCATCACTATACCCAATACAGTATACCGTACGCACAGTGCGTTTCCCTTCCCCAAATGCGTAACTTGAAGTTGAACTGCGTGCGCGCAATGGATACGTGCTTCAAGTATTCTTGGGTTTTTCTTGGCTCTTTATTGTCTCAATGTGTAGTGTGTATACTGCCCGGTTACCCCTCCTCTACGTAACCCCCGGACCTCGCTCAGCGTTCCGACGCTCTCCGTTCCTCTTGAACCTGCACCCCGACAGTACCCCTTGCCTGCGTACTGGTACCTAAAAGCTTGTATGACGTCACCACGGACTTGAGGCTCAAGCTTGCTGTTTTGCCTCTGTACTAATAGTATACATACTTGTAGTTCTTTAGTCGTCGGTATGCGTCCCAATAACATGTCTCGTTGACATGACCCCCATACCACAGCAGGAAGAGCCAAGCAAGACCCCGATGCACTCAACAGCATTTCGTCGGAACGACGCCGGCCTACTTGAATTCGATCGAGCGCTGTAATAAGTGGCGTGCAGGCCTCCTTGAAACAGTTCCTCGGCCTTTTTACAAAGGAGATAAACGTACAGATGACCCGTTCGGTCGATCAGAGGGGTCCAACCCTTGAAGTTTTTTCTGCGCGTCCCATCTTCGCTGGCAGACACTTTACCAGTTTACCTTACTGCGATCATTTTGCCACCACTTCCAATCACGGTAACCGGGTTATAGTTATTACAAGGCATAACACCGTATTGTATTGGATTTGACAAACTAGCACTACTTTACTAACAAAGGCAATAATGAAAGGAACGACGACATCGACAGTCCAAAGCAAAATGTGAATACATACACATAGACCTAACAAGATAAACCAAAGAACCGACAGCATTCATACTAAGACCACGCAAAACTATATTCCGTCCTATCGACCAAATAACCTCTTTTGCATTGGGATTTCTCCGTGGTCACCGCGGGACCCTTAATCACTTTGAACATTGTTAAGGAGGCGGAGAATATTAATGACTGGGGAGGGTAAGCATTAGCAAAGATGAAGACAATCGGCGGGCGAAGTAGATACTTACAGAGGTTGATGAAGCTAAGAACGGATAAGAAACCAGGTCAGCAAGCCGAGAGGCATAAGGCACTAAGAAGGAAGACGTACTCGAGGTACAAGCTGATGGCACCCATAATAAACTCATCTGGCGACAGCCTCCTGTTGATAACGTATGTGTCGTAGACCACATAGCCACTGAAAACAAGGCATCCTCCGATAGCCATCAAGAGATCCATCGTTTTGCCGAATGGGATGAATACGCCAACAAAGCCGGTCATCACTGAAACCCATATCAAGGGAATGCACGTAAGAAGTGGTGAAGTGACTCACTAAGTGCAATCAGAGCACCAAAGAGGAATGGACCCATTCCTGAGAAGTCATACTGCGAGGGGTTGAGCAAGAGGGTGGTAGGGTGGTCAATTTCTTACCTTGGATTGGAAGGTGAAGAGTGTCAGGCCAAGGAAAACTCCCAACGTAATCAGCCTAGAAAGGATCAGCTATTGTATCGATCTAAACAACGAAAAATCTCACAATGCCTGGAGAACAACAACGTTGTCGAAAAACGCCACAACAACACCGAGCGTGAACGCCTCCATGAGGGTGAATGTGGACAGGAGAACGAAGTTGAGAGGGTGGCTATGACGCTTCCAGTAGAGGAGACCGAGATTGATGAGGGTACCGAAAAGTGGAACGTAGAAAGCCCAGGTGCTAAGAATATGTAGTTGAGTCGTTTCCGCATCAAACGCATCAAAGAGACTCACTGTGTCTGAACCCAGAACAACGCCCTGTCCGACTGAGAGATGCCTCCACCGACTAGGCAGGTAGCGAGCTATATGCTCCATGAGTTCAAAAATCAAGCGAATGTACATATGCAACCCACAATCTGGCACACTGGAGCAACTGTTAGTTAGGGTTGTTACGGATCATGCTGTGGACATACGAAGAATAGTGTACACCTTCCGAACGAAGGCACTGCGAATCTCAGGGGCCGAGTCAGACACAGAGACACCATACTAGCACGGTGATGAGCATCAAGAGTAAGGAGAAATGAGAAATGGCTCACTTTGAAGTCGTCTGGCAAGTCTCCTTCAGCAGGTTGGTCGTAGATCGCTCCACCGCGACTTGGGCTTCCGAGAAGAGGCTCTTGAGCTTGTCTGTTGCCCCAATTGCCTGTGTTGCTCTTTGGGGACGTCGAGCCGTACGATGGGGGAGGAACTGGATATTGGCTCATGTTGTTGGTCGTATGGAAGTGGGAGGAAGTGGTAAGAGATGAGAAGCTGGTTTCTGGCGCAGTCAAACAAGAGATGCCTGATTTATAAGCCAGAGCCCCGACACCGGCTGAGCTCTGCTTGCCAAATCCGGCTGGTACATTCCAGCGGTGGATTTGTCTTGGTGAACCGCACGTTTTCGAGATGTCATTCTAAGTTCGATCTTAGGAGGGGCACTGACGGAAGCAACGTGCGGGAAACACGCAGCCTGCGGCAGACAATTGCGTACCCGGATACTGATGTGCAATCGACATATTATGTTGCACAGGCCTCTTCCGTTCTAAGAAGCTTCCGCGGGTCTACAGTTCTATCTAACATCGGTCAAGCGCACTACTCTGGTGATGAGAGGTGATTACAATCAGATGAAGCCTCCTTTCTGAGTCATTTGTGATCTTTGTGATTAGGGTGAGCCAAGAATACTACGCCATTGCTATAGTTGGCCTGACTAGCTCCGATCTACCCCCAACGACTGGACTACATGCAGGAGAAGTAACTGGGCCTCGGAAGCGATAAGAAGGGAGTAATTTGCCGTTTCCGAAAGGGAATGGGGTGTAGCCACCCCCTGTTCACTCCGAACACAGGAACACCACATCCCTCGCAGGATCAAGGCTGTTGACGAAGAGTGTGTTGGACGTGGTGAGGCTGATGCTGGTGCATTAGTAGTCACTGGGGTACAGTTCGGCAATGGCGCCCCTCCTTGTGTCTTGACGCTCAGGGCAGCTCGGAAGTACGTTTCGTATATGCCCATCGACTTGGACGGAAGCTGCGGCATGTGTATTTCGTTTGACCACCTTGGTCCATTCGTGTCGAAGAATGAGGGGCTTAATGCAACTTGTATGGGGAGCAGAAAGCAGCCCATCATCGGGCTCAGCTGGGCAAGGGTCCAACTCGGAGAACGCGCGATCGAAAATTCCGCAGACTCGGGCTGTCAACGCTGTCAACACTGGGTACAGATCCTACCTCAAGGGGGATTGCATACTTCCAGAGATACACGGGTACTGCCTGACAGGAGGCTTTGATAGCTACCGGGTTCAAGTTGACCAGGGCCGACTCCCTTCGCGTAGTGGTGACCAGTCCGTGTAGCAAGGGCACCTTGCAACGCGGTATTCCCTCCTACTTGGTGATTACTAGCCTCGTGCTTACCTTTATGTGTGACTCGCGGTGGAATGCGTCCAGTGGACGGTGTGCATGACGCGGTACCAGAGTTCTGGTGCAAGCGTCTGCAGCAGCAAAGGCTAAACCGACATCCGGAAGTGCGATAGAAACCCAAGTCAAGTTGAATACTGCAAGAGCATCCAGTTGTTGGGCGCTCAGCGGCAAGCGCTGAACCGGGACGGAAATGGAAAGAAAAGTGGTGTTTGTTTGTGTACGTTGGGTCTTTTTTCCTCACAACAAGCCAGCCACCCAGTCTCCTCGCCGTTGTCGGCGTCAGCCGCCATGGATTCATATATAAATGAACATTTCCGCCATTTTCCCTCAGACACCAACTACTTCATCGCTCAGACTACACTCATTTCATACTACCACAATGCGTTTCTCGCTCAAGAAAACTCTCAGCTTACTCCATTTTCATCGACGCACCAAATCTGAAAGCTCAATGATGATCCCGAAGATGCCGCAACTCGTAGAACCGATGTTGTTTCAGTCCAAGTCTCTGCCAATCATCGAACGACTCTCTCAGGGCGTCGAAGCCACGGATTCAACGATATCGATCGAGCGGGCTACAACAGCGTTTCATTCGGCTCACTCCCACTCCTCAAAAGCAGGCTCATTAAATCCGGACTTAAGCGACGCGGGAACCGCACAGGAGTACCTTATCCAGCTCGAGACCGACAAGAAGGAACTTTCCGACCAAATCTCAGCTCTCCTCGTCGTCGCTTCTATTCACAAACAGAACTGTGTTCAGTTACAAGAGGATATCCTGTACGAGAAAGGCGTTTCTACTCCTCAACGGAAGGTTGAAGGCGGGCAAGATGACGATCAGGCCAATCGAGTCGCGCAGTTGGAGAGGTTCGTTAGTGCTATGATCGACCTCGGACTGCACATTCCTGTTCTGGACAAGGCTTACAAGGCCGTCCTCGACGGCGAGATGGCTGATGATGCACTCGTTGATGCCATCAAGGAAGCTGCGGCCAGGCCTGGGACTGCTTGGGCGAGAATCCTGCCCGCTGTTGTGGGCCCTCGAGCTCCTGAAAACTACGTCTCTGCGATCAATCTGACCCTCAAGTGCAGAAGAGAGCTGAAACACACCAAGAAGGTTCTTAATTTCTGGAAGAAGAAAGCGATGTCATATCCGACGAATCACAGCCTAGTTACACCCTCCGCGTCAGCGCTCTCGGAGGTTGTCGAAGAGTTCGGCCCAGAAAGGCGGAACGCCATGCGGAACTTACTGAGAAGGCGTGGTCGTCTTGACTCTAGGATTCCTTTGAGGACGTTGAGGACAATTGCCAGAACTAGCACGGACACACTCTCCAGCCTTAGCGTTGACGAGTCGATCGATGATCGAGCCTCCGATATTACTGAACACCCGAAGGAAACTCCAGAAGAGTCTACCATCCCAGTTTCATGCTCGGACCCCATCGATACCGGTGTCCATCCGGCCCTTGCTGAGCTCCCTCCTCTGGCCAGTCAAGTCTTTCGAGAAGAGCTTCTTGCTAGTCACTCAACGAAGACGTTCAAATTGGGTCGCTCCATTATTAGCAACATGGGATTAAATCGCCTTGGTCACCGTCAAGAAACCTCCTCCAGCACCATCAGTTCTGTTTCTTCCGCGAATATCTCGGAGAAGCGTCATGGGGTTGTTTTAGCGCATAGTTCGGAGTCGATTTTGGTAATCCCTAAGCTAATATGTTTCTGTCCTTATCTCACTAACGGACTTAGGCACTTTCTGAATGGAAACTACCCGAAGGGGAACTAATATCTCTTTCCAGCACCGTTAATCTGGAATACGCACAAGACACTCCGTTCTTTACGCGGCAGACTTCCGTGAATTTGATTTCCGCCAATGCGAATCCAGGCGTGCGCCCAGGTGGAAAGCGTCGCTCTGTGGAGGAGTCTATTGCTTCCCTTACCCGTATATGCGCAGCGTTTGGAGACGATGATTCAGATTCTTCCCCATCCGCCAGCGAATCCTCTGAAGGCGAAGTTCATTGGCGTTCATTCGAATTCGGGCCGCACACCGTTACCACCGTCTCCCATGACCCCGGCCCCCTTCACAGTGAGCATGCACACGAGATTCACCCGAGTCAATCTCCAGAACACCAGCCATCCTCTCCGAAAGACCCCGCAAGAGATTCCCCGAATAGGTCTATGCTTCCTGTTTTTAAAGGACTTGGGCGACTATCTATTTCCATCTCTCCTACCAAGAAGAAGGTAGGCAGGCCAACTTTACCTATCGATCGACCAACGGCATCTTCCGCTTCGAGAACGATAGGGACACCTGACGGGAAAGCGGCTGCCGCTTCGAACTTGAAACGGGCCAGGCAGAAGGGCGCCGTCCAGCCTCGTTCCGCATCGTTACTACCAAGTAGTTCGGTTCCTCAGCGGGCCGTTCCAAGGGTCGCCAGTTTGACTGCGCCTAATCGTGCTCCTAATCATCGAATCGTGACCTCAGGAAAGAAGGCGGTCCGGTCCATTAGTCGCATCTTATCTTGAGTGGTTATATCTTGTCTTTTATTATCTCTATTCAATATCATTATTCTATATATGCGATCCGTTGGGACAGTTGCCCCTAAGTTTTTTTTTGCTAGCGCTTCGATCTATGCGTCAATCAAAGTGGCGACCGTTTTGACATCGTCTTCTATCTGGTAAGTCGAAATTATCCGAGGAGGCAGTCGCTCACTATTCACCTGCTTGCCTCCAGGCGGGAGAAGATGACTTTGCCGCTGGGAGTAAGTTGTCCCCTGATTGCCTAGGCGGCTTCGGTTCAACCCCGGTCGATCGTTTTAACCACGTACCTTTGTTCACACTTCCACCTCGTACACGTTCTCCAAGCGTACTTGTTGGGCCGCATAATCCTCTAGTGCTTCGTTTCTCTGTAATGATGAGACGAGTGGTGTCATGTTTATTGTGCGGTATGTAGCACTCACTCTTTGGAACATTCTCTAATCCTTTCATATGGCAATGTCAGAATTCCCGAACTCATGTGGTTCAAAATTTCCTTGGTGATCTCGTGCCCCGCGCTGGGCGCTTTTAGATCGGATTGTACGTAGAAAATCCTCCCCATATCCAATAACCTTCTCCGCCCGCCGAAACAATACCTCAAGACCCGGACTCTGGGTCCCGATGTCAACCAATGTTCAAGTTCACCCGTGTCATTCTTTATCGTGCTTTAAAACTCGGAAAACGCGCTCAGAGTATATCCCCACTTTCGTGCGGTCGGTGTTGCAAATCCACACTTTCGTCAAGGTGCAGATATTTTTAACCATTGCCAATTTGTTCATTTCATTTCTCTTCTGAGAGCCACGTGAAGTCAGGCTTGGGCAGAGTGGATCGAACCTTCATCTGTGGAAGTCTTTTGCGCATTATCATCGGTTTCCTGGGTATATAATCGATAGAGGCTTGGTGCTGGCTCGTCATTCCCAAGCATGTTCTTAGGAAAACTGTTCCAAGCACTCGCAGTTGCTTGCTCGGTTGTCGTCAGCACTAACGCTGCTGCTGGCCAATTGCAGCTCGTCAGCAACTATGGAACCAACCCCACTGGTGTCCAGATGTTCGTCTATCGCCCGGCCAACCTTCTTGCCAAGCCAGCCTTGATCGTGGCTATTCACGCCTGCCATGGAACTGCTCAAGATTATTTCGCGGGCACTCAGTATGCCAATCTCGCAGACCGCTACGGCTTCCTTGTCGTTTACCCCGATGCACCCGACCCAGAAGGATGCTGGGATGTCCACACTAACGCCACTCTCACTCACAATGCGGGTGGTGACTCTCTTGGTATCATCTCGCAGGTCAGATACGCCATCACCAACTATGGTGTTGACGCCAGCCGTGTCTATGCCACTGGTACCTCGTCTGGAGCCATGATGACCAGCGTCCTCGCTGGCGCCTACCCAGATGTCTTCCAGGCCGGTTCCACATTCGCTGGTGTCCCATACGCATGCTTCGGTGGACCTGATATGTGGAACACCCCGTGCGCAAACGGACAATTGACCAAGACAGGGCAGCAATGGGTACATACATTCTACTTCAGTTCTATTGTGATCCTGATTGCTAATGATGTTTCCCCCACTAATTAGGGCGATCTCGTCCGCTCGGGTTACCCAGGCTATACTGGTCCACGAACCAGGATGCAAATCTTCCACGGAACTCTGTAAGTTGCGATGATGATCTCTGCATGTCCACACAGTTCAAATTTGTTCCAAATTAGCGATCAGACTCTCAGCTACAACAACTTCAATGAAGAGATCAAGCAATGGACTAACATTTTCGGCTACAGTGGTACTCCCTCCAGGTCGACGTCAAATGATCCCCGTTCGGGGTGGACTCGTGCCGTATATGGCCCCAACTTCCAGGCTATTAGTGCCTCTGGTGTTGACCACAACATCCCTGCTCAAGAGAACGACGTCTTGAACTGGTTCGGTATCACTGGTACCACTGTTCCCCCGACAACCACCCCAACCGGAACGCCCACGAATACTCCTCCCCCACCACCACCAACTACATCAACAGGAGGTCCTGGTCCTCAACAGACTCACTGGGGTCAATGTGGAGGGTAAGTCGATAGCCTTGATCGAAATTAATATACTCAGATCTTCGATATCATTGCAGTCAAGGCTGGGCCGGACCCACCGTTTGTGTTGCACCATACACCTGCCAGGCGGCTAGCCAATGGTACTCCCAGGTATGTATAATATTTTAAGAGCTTGGAGGCGAACGCGTTGTGCTTATGACCTCGATAGTGCCTGTAAAGCCACTAGTAGTAGCCTAGGCCTATTTGATTGTATCAACCCTCCGTCTTCGTATCTGAGGATAAATTGATGCAATTCTCTGCCCGATAAATTTATGAACTAAGTGTCTGAGCCGAACGTAATATCTTCGTTTGCAGGCGATCTAACCTTTAATTTTGTTCCGAGCATTCGATAGTTTAATGCTTATCGATCAGCCATGCAAGGCGTTTCCTACCCGTAATCAGCGCTCAGCCTCATCTTCATGTCACTGTTCACACGGCGTGGTCTTTGCTCGTCCAGCGAGATTGCTATGCGGTGTTCGATGGATTGAAGGATAGGCGATTGCCTTTGGAAATTGATTTTTATTTTTATTTTTATTCATTTTATGGTCCTGGGGGGTTTACCCATGGCGGACCTTGCGTTGGAAATTGAATCCGAGTTCGTTGCAACTACAAGCCATTTGGCTGAAAGGAAACGCTTCTCATACTGTAAATCAGTAGCCTGTAAAATGACTTCCCCTATCCCTCGAGAATCTGGGTACGTCTTAGTCACGTACATACGCATTGTTGCGTGTAGTTTTTAGCCGAACATGGACACCATCACAACCCACAAGGCGAGTACGAATCTCGACCACAGTGCAGATTGCTGACCATTTCGTAGATGCCAATAACAGTGAACGACTTACCACCTGAAGTCCTATCGCACGCCATCCAACTGGCCATAGTTCCGGATTATATCCTTGATCACTCCCTATCCCGCGGACCCTTCTCCGCATGGTGTCGAAATCTTCGAGAGAAAAAAGACATCCTGCTGGTTTGCAAAACGTGGAATAGTGCTGCTCTTCCCATTTTATACAGAGATATCATCATCCGTCGATTTGCCCAGCTGATGCCTCTCTCAAAAGTGCTTGAAGATAACCCTGGCCGGCTAGCTCGCATCGTTCGTTCCATCACAGTAGAAGGATTTGTGCATCGCGCCTATTTTGGCCTCTTCTGCGAACGCTTGGAGGTCATCTATCAAATTTGTCAGCGGCTATCGACACTTTCTCTCAAGTTCGACTTGCCAGAGCCCACTGATACCATCCATGTCCCAGCTCGCGCGACTGTTACACATTTAACATTGGGTGGAACAGCACGCTACACCACCGATATTCTTCAAGGACTCTGTGGTTCACTTGTCTCCCTCGGCTTGAAAGTCGAGCTGCCAACTCCAGGAACTGAGGAACCCCATCCTACTATCTCCAATCTCTGCTTTCCAAAGCTGGAAGTACTTTCTTGCATCGTACACAACAATTCCACCACGCAGACCTCTGTTTTATTGCACAAATGGTCGATGCCATCACTCACAACTCTTACGATTGATGCTGGTACTTATGGTGTCTCGGGGATTTGCAACTCCATATGTAGGCAGCACGGCAAAAAGCTCAAGGCATTACGCGTCATCGCTACACATGCGACTTTAAGGGTGGAGAACAGTTTACAAGTCATTCTCAATTGGTGCCCAAACCTTGACTATCTCTACGTCTCGTCTCTCGTGGCCGTTCCCTCGTTCTCACATCCGCACCTGAAGCGCGTTGATGTAGGAACTCAATGGTCACCCCGAGGTCCCCAGAGAATGGAATATCCCCTGGACTTCGACTTTGGGCCTTTTAATTGGGATTGCCCAAAGTTAGAACCAGATGGTGTACGCCTTTTTGCGAGGGACCTGGATCATATCCACGATCCCGAGATGTTGATGAAAATCACCTCCCAACTTGACTTCCAACCACCCCTCCACGATTCATTTGGTGGTATATCATTTGAGAACGTATGCATCTGCCGTGTTACATTCAATAGGCGAGAAGTACACTGGATTCATCTCGTGAGCGACCACTCGAATTATTCACCGATAAATCGAGCGCTCCCACTCTCATTCGAAGACGACGAGGATGACGACATGTCGTGGAATTATCGCTCGTCGAGTAGTACCAGTTCAACAGACGCCTCCACCCGCGTATTTGAAGAAGACGTGGCGGAACTATTGAGCGAGCTTGGAGGAACCCATGATGAGGCGTATTCCCCGGACCCGGACTTTGAAGAAGCACTCGACCTTTTTGAAGATTCGCTTGCTTGTGATGCATCCGACTCAGACTTGGAGGGCCTACCTTGGCAGGAGTTTGTAGAGCCGTTTATCAGAGAGGATGGGTATGACTATTCTTGACGATTCATACGGGATTGTGAATTTGTCCGGGTTTTTGCGGTTGTGAGACCCGATTTCGGCAAAATTTCGTGTCCGTCTTTGCAGTTTTGAGGGCGCCGCGGGCCAAGGTTTGTCCATTGCCCACTGGATGCGATTTTGGGACTGGATTGGGAAAAAAAATCGGCTTATTGAGATGGTTGTAACGACCCTTGACCAATACTGTCTAACTTTGCGGTTTTGAGACCCAAATTTGATGATTTTCTCGGACAAATTTATTGCACGGACTGGGGCAATACACCGTCGGTGTAAGTTACTAGGGTTCCCATTTTGGAATCGTGACGTCATTGCTTGCCTTCAACATGCGAGCCAAACAAAACGATCTGTCGTGCGTTCAGATTTTCCTTGGTGATCTCCCTTTGGCACCTTTGCCGAGATTTTTGCTTCAAACTCGAGGTAAGCGGCGGCCAATGTTCAATATACGTATCTAACTGACAGCGTCAACACTCTAGTGGATATACTGATCAGACCCCAAACCAGGTCATCTCGTGCTCTTCTCAGGGCGTGGATCATCTATGGGGGATGCCCCGGCCCCCACATTCTTCGCCCGCCGAAGAACAGTTCTTCAGAATTCAGGTTCAAGGCCCGGTGTCAAAAACGTCAACTCGTCTCGTGCCATTCGCTATCACGCGTTGAAACTCGGAAAATATGCTCGGAGTAAATCCCCACACGCGGGGGTGTTGTATGTTCACGCTTCCTCAAGGTGAAGATCTGACCTCTTCTATCATTTTTTATGCCTCTACGAGCTTCGTGACTCATTATTATTCAGTTTGGGTCGACCTTTCAATTACGGATTATAGTCGGTTTCTGGCTCTGCGAGAGTATTTAATGGAGGAAGGTTTGGTATCCAGTGTTCCTCACTTCCAACCATGTTTTTTGGAAAGCTGTTCAACGCACTCGTTGTTGCCTGCTCGGTTGTCGTTGGCACTCACGCTGCTGCTGGCCAATTGCAGCAGGTCAGCAACTATGGCACCAACCCTACTGGTGTCCAGATGTTCGTCTACCGCCCTGCGAATGTCCAACCCAACCCTGCCCTGATTGTCGCCATCCACTACTGCTCTGGCACAGCTCAGGCCTACTTCACCGGTAGTCAATATGCCAACCTCGCAGACCGCTACGGCTTCATTGTCATCTACCCCGATGCACCCGACCCAGGAGGATGCTGGGACGTTCACACCAACGCCACCTTTACTCACAATGCAGGTGGTGACTCCCTCGGTATCATTTCGCAGGTCAGATACGCCATCACCAACTATGGTGTTGACGCCAGCCGTGTCTATGTCACTGGTACCTCGTCCGGTGCTATGATGACCAGCGTCCTCGCTGGTGCTTACCCGGACGTCTTCCAGGCCGGTTCCACATTCGCTGGTGTCCCATACGGATGCTTCGGTGGAGCCAGCTTGTGGAACAGCCAGTGTGCAAACGGACAGTTGACCAAGACGGCTCAGCAATGGGTATGTAAATTTCTACCTCTATCACTTCAGTGCTAACGATCGTCTTTTTTCCGCTAATCAGGGTGACCTCGTTCGCTCAGGTTACCCGGGGTATACTGGCCCACGACCCAGGATGCAAATCTGGCACGGAACCGTGTGAGTCCCAGCGATGGTCTCGACACATTCACACAATTTATATTTCTTTTGAATCAGTGACCAGACCCTCAACTATAACAACTTCAATGAAGAAATCAAGCAGTGGACCAACATCTTTAGCTACAGTGGTACTCCCTCCAGGTCAACGTCTAACGACCCCCGTTCGGGCTGGACTCGCGCCGTGTATGGCCCTAACTTCCAGGCTATTAGTGCATCTGGTGTCGACCACAACATTCCCCTTCAAGAGAATGACGTCCTGAACTGGTTCGGTATCACTGGTACCACTGCTCCCCCGCCGACCACCCCAACCACAACTTCCTCACCCACAATTGCTCCCCCTCCCCCTCCCTCACCAACACCAACTTCAGGACAGCAAGCTCCTCACTGGGCCCAATGTGGAGGGTAAGTCGATACCCTTGACTGAGATGACATTTATTCATATCTTCGGTGTCATTGCAGTCAAGGCTGGACTGGACCTACCGTTTGCGCTGCACCATACACCTGTCAGGCAGCTAACCAATGGTACTCCCAGGTGCGTATAACAGTTGTAAGTTTGAAAGCGAACGCGTTATGCTTATAACTTCGATAGTGCCTGTGAAGTGACTACCATGTTTGATTGTACCGACCATCTGTCTTTATGGAGTCTTCTCTGACACAGAGGTGTACAGTACTCAACATCTGAATATATTTTTCGTCTTCTGATAAATCTGTGAAATAAGCCTCGCATTCGAGAGTTTAAGTAAAGTCACAGTCATCATAGGCGTCTTCCCCCAAGCGTATCCGATGTTGATTCTGATCACAAGTCGACCGTCTTGCCTCAATGATCAATTCCTTCATCGCCATCGGGACACCTTCTCCCAAAGGCCACTGTTTCCCGCACCGGACCGTGCTGGCCTGGCAGCGGTAGGATTGTCCGACTCTCCTTGTCGTCCTACGAGAATATGGAGCACTTGAGGATCGAATGCTGTGCAATCGCCTTCGTGCGCTGTGCATTTATCAGTCCAAGTCACGGTGGAAGTTCGGATGCTCATGGCCGGACACCACCAGCAGCAGTTGGTTTCTAGGTCGGCCGCCTTCATTGACACTTACTCGGGTTCCGTCTCTGAATTGCGACTCGCCCGATGATCAAAGTCATGTTAGCCGAGTGGATTATGTACCACCTTAGCCACTTTCTCTGCTCAGTCTCGCTACAGTTTGAATTGCAATTATGAGTTCTATTCGCAATATGTATTATTCTCTCCATGACTATGAAACACGTGAAACAGGCTTAAAAGACAACTTTCAAGTTGTTCGAGGTTTATACGTGATCAGTTGCCTCGGCCCTTTAGTGATATGAAGCGTTTGCAATAAGCGAATAGAGCAACCTCGAGCAAAGAAACACCAACCATCAATTAGAATATACAGGGTATGGCATGATAGTTTTGTTGTGGAGGGTATGCCTGCCAAAAGGTTAATCGAGACGAAGAGAGACCCGTAGTACGTGGGTTCACATACTTGACAGTCGTCATATCCACCTGTAACGGGACAATGTCTATCAGCTTACTCGGAAAGTTGGTTTACGGAGTATAACCCACCATAGATTTTATCACCAAGAAGATATGTGTCTTATCATGTGTATCTACATTTTGACACACGTCGCAAAGGTCCCTTGTGCAGTTTCCACACCTAAACCATTCGCCCTTTATTGCAGTCACGCATTGGTCACAAACGGCCTTGTGCTGGACGCCGCTCAGGTATCCTGCAGAGGTCACTCATCAGCAATGGCGAGGAGGTAATTTAGTGGTTCATAGTACCTTTAGGATCACTCACACTCAGACTACCGGACGTGGGGGACGGTCCAGCAGCGACTGAGTATCTATCATAGATCATGTTATCTCCTGCTGGACGGAATTATACAGCTGCACTTACAGGGGTGGAACCAGCGCCTGAGGGGTCTCCAGTGGGCGGTCTACTCGTCGAGGAATCTTGAAGAAGGAATGCATATCGTCGTGGACGATGTAGGAAATCTCTTCACAGCTCTCGCACTTGATACGGTCATTAAATGGCATGGCACTCTGATCACAGATAATTCATTCTTACCAGATTGCACACCAATTCCGGGGTGGAAGGGCAGCTGGCACACTGATAACGAATGCCCCGAATATTCTGTGGGTAGCTCGCAACCATATTTCTTGGATGCATAGTAAAGTTGACAAAGCGTACCTCCTCGCAACCATCACAAGGAACACGGTGATCATTCGGGGGCTGAGCAGCCTCATATGCCCGGCGGCTACGGCGTTGGAGCTATGGCCAGTTAGTCCGAATGATATCTTGAAATCTGTAAGGATTACCTCCGATGCGGAGACAGGATGTGGCATCTGTGACCGTATTCTAGCTGATGATAAGGACACAGAAAAGGTGGACACGGCGTACTTTAAGCCAGCAGTGCGTGTTTGGGTCGTGTCTACCATCTATGGAGTCAAAGTTTTCGGTCATACCGGCATATTCGCAAGTTTCGCAAAAATCCAGAGAAGGCGAACATTCAACGCAATGAAGGCGAGGCCCGATGATCTGAAGTGCACAACTATGGGTGTGTCAGGCTTCATCGGTTTGGATATCTCGACAGAACATACTAGGCACAGGAGATACCTGAATGCACAGAAGCTGGCCCCGGGCATGTTAATGTCTGCCTTAAATTATGAGATTCAGATTAGGGTCTTACGTTGCTCAACATCCGACGGGGTAGAGTGGAGGTGCAGTCGTTCAGAAGTAAGACGGTCTGGGACAACAAGAAACGTGTGAAGTGGATGGCGTTCATGGATTCGGCTGTCATATGTAAGATCAATTAAAGATAGTTCCAATTTTAACTGCGTGATTGTGTCATACCTATAGCAGGCGATGCAGGCGTTGATATTGTTACACGAAAAGCATTTATACCGTGTGCTCTCGCGGTCCAGGAGGTTCCAACAAAACGAACACCTGGAGTTTTGTGAGTTTTCGATGTGTTGCTCGAGATCTGCGGGGAAATTCGAATTCAAATAAGGACAATCTCATAAATTAAAGAGCGTGAGGACACGAACCAACATCCTCCCAATGATCAGAAGTTGAATTCCAGTACTTCACGATAAAGGCATGCCGAAGCTGTCCTCTTTGTGGAGCTTGAGCAAAAAAGGATTGGTGGCCCGGAGAAGAAGAGGATATATCCTCGTCACCGGACGCGGACGCCTCGATTGCGTGCACCACGCCTTTCTCTTCGATACAGGTTAGGCATAGCTCGTATCCGGGGTTTCGCGCGGAAGGTTCGCCTTGCGTCTTCTCGTGACAAGTCAAACAGATATACCGTATGTCTACCAGTTGCGCCCCACATCCAGAACATTGCGTGAGGATTAGTGTGCTGGTAGTGTCATCTTGCGACGACGCGATGGAATGGCCTTCCTCTGCGATAGGGACCTGCAGTAGTTCCCTCACATAATCACTGAAGGAGGTGCCAGTGTTTGGTGTGGTGTATCCCCCATAGAGCCGAAAGTGGTCCTCGCCAACGCTCGGGAGAGAGCCAGTGGCCGACAGCGCGGGGCCGTCATATTCGAGCCTGACTTGAACCCGAACAGTGATAACCGGAGGAGCTGAGCTAGCTCTCGAAGATGCAGAATGGCTTGACGATCCAGAAAGATCGTCTGACCCACTCTGGAAATATTCGATCGCGTCAGCCAGCCCCTCATCCGTGGTGATGTCGGCTATCTCTCCGTCGTGGTCCTTGTATGCAATCGCATATTGAGTATGGGGTAGAAACTGATCGATCTAGAACAGGTGAGTGGGAGATAATGCCTGATACGCACGACATACTATCCTCTTCAACGCATCGTAGGAACAATCATGGACAGAAGCAAAGACGATGTCTTTCGTGGTTTGAACATTGTCAAGCCCACACTTCACGACCAGTCCATATGGGGAGTCGTGAGCCGACATTTGCAGGAAGGAAAGTTATGAGAAGTAATCTCCGCAGCTGGTCGTTATCCTCATCATCGGCTTCCACTTCTCACGGCTGTTGCTTGTTTGGCTTCGGCGCCTCTTTTGACACTTACTTGGGTTTCGTGCCTTTAAAGTTAGTATGACCTACTCTGAGATTGAAAATCGTGCTAGCCAGCCAGCGTTATCGGTGTGGACTGGTGTAACTTGCCGGTACCTACAAGGATCCCATCAGGATTTTTCCAAACCTGGCCGAAATGTAAATACCGCACAACAAGACGATTTACTCAAAATTTCAACCTTGAACACAACCCAGCAAGTCGGGGAGAGTGATGACGCGACCCTCAAAGGTGCTGTGGTCTACCATTCATTGTGATGGTATGACCCACTCATAGTTTGACCCAGGTTGCGCCTATCCTTCCTCCAGAGATCCTGGATCAGGTTTTCCAATATGTGCTGATACCCCACTATCTTGTGGACTCGGTTTTCCTTCCCCGGCCAGAATCACCCTGGTTCAAAAATATGAGGCAGAAAAAGGCTCTCCTCCTTGTTTGCAGCTCATGGTATAACAGTGCTCTTCGGCTGCTCTATCAGGACATCACAATTCATCACATTGGCCCGATAATCGCACTATCCAAAGTCTTGGGTGAAAAGCCTGAACGTCTCGGCTGTCTCGTTCGTTCCATAAGCGCCCATTGCTACGTCCCACATACTTTTGTTCGCCTTTTGGGCGTACGGATGCAAGTCATCCTGGACTCATGTCCGGCGCTGACGCACCTTGCCTACTTCCCTATCCTTTCTGAGCACTATTGTCGCGTGCGATTGCCCATATCTCCCTCCCTTACACATCTGACCTTACGGGGACTCGTTCGGTACGAAAACATCAGCCCAATCTTGGAAGAGGTCCGAGAAACATTGACATATCTCTCGTTCCTCTGGTGTCGCACTCTACATGTCACATCTATCACCTTTCCGGCGCTTCATACCCTCATTTGCTCACATGACCCTGTTGATGACCATCGCTTCGCCGTTCCTCTAACCGAAAAGGACGTGGACCAAGACTGGGCAATGCCTTCTTTACGAGTCGTAACGTTCGAGTTTTCGGAAGGATGGACATTCGATAGGACGACACCGGCTAATTTTCATTTAGATATGATAACCCGATTTTGTCGTCGACATGGAGGATCTATCACCTCACTCTCCACAAGAGCTATTCAGTCTGCTGAGCCCGCGGTGGCTAGTATGACTCATATAGGAACCTTCTTCAACCACTTCAGGATACAGGATGCTCTCGACCATTGCCCGTCTTTAAAGTCTCTAGGCGTGCACTGGCACAACTGGATCAGCAATCTAGAACACCCCAAACTTGAATACCTTGATCTATGGTACCAAACTTTGGGGCATCTTAACCTGAATTGGCGGCTTCCAGCAATACAGAAAGTACGGCTAGTTGAAAACTGTCTCTTGTCCACGTTCCCTGCGTTCATAAACACATTCCCCGACTCCCTTCCCGTGGACATAGGCGATGCAATTTGCGTCTGTGAACATTACGCGTCCAGCGGGATCACAATGCGAGAATATCCATACGAAGACTTGGTCGAAGTGTTAGAAGGAAAGGAGATTATTTGTTTACACCGCCCACATCGCGAGGAAGATGAAAAAGACGATGATGATGCCTCTAGTAGTGACTACAATCCAAGTGAGGAGGAGAGTTCAGACGATTATCACTCCGACAATAGCAGTGCCATTTCGGTTCGTCCTTCAAGTTCATCTACTGCCCGTTTGACAGCTCGCGACTGTCTTTTTCTAGCTCGATTTGAATGACGCACTAGAAAGATTCACGCAAAGCCTCCAGGCGACTCCCCTTGCAGACCCATCTGACGAAAGTGATTGATAGAATATATTCGTGTTCGTATGCAACCTGACGAAGATTTGGGCATGAGTCGAAGATCATGCCCAAGCTGGAAGACATCAAGTCTGAGCATGACATGGACGGGTCTAAGACTCTGAACGAGAGCGCCGATTCGCTAGGTTGTTTATGGTGATGTTCATCAATGTTCCGATATAGCAGAGGCAATGCAATGCAATTCCACTGCGCACATACCAGGAGGATAGCTTTCCCATGCATCAAAGGAAGTCCCTTCCAGGGTGGAAGCTGGGGTAGAGCAGGTAATCTGGGATCAGGATGTGGTGAAAAATCTCCCAGGGTTTCTACAGCTAACTTGCCTATTCCAAGCCCACTAGGAGGCATCTTGCGTGGTAGGTTGGGCGTTGTGGCTCAATTATCTCTGCGTTATCCTAGCTCTGAGATCTGATTAATAACAAATCCGGCTCTGACCATTAGCTTGCGATACAGGGATGCACCCTCAAGTAACAAGACCAACACTACATTAAAGCTAACATTATGAATGTATTATAAATGTATTAGTGTAGGTTCGATATCCTATCAGTGATAACGTCCATGGCTATGGCCTCCCCTCAAATCCCCAATACTTCCTCCACTTCGCGAGAGCAAGGCCGTCATATTCATCCAAGAACCTATTCCCAGTTGGATCCAACCCAGGCGTTGCGTCCTCGACTTTTCGTTGAGGCAGGGACCATAGCCCTTCAATATAGATGGGGTGATATTTAAACCCTTTCCCCCAAGGAAAAATGCCTAGAACCAGTGTTCTATCCAGGCCCATTCGCGCCTTGTCCAGGGGAACTCCGAATAATTCAGGATTGCTCTTGAGATATTCAGATTCCAGGCCTATGCGATGAGTCACAGGAACTCGGGTGTAGTTGATGATGACGATGAGACCCCCGAGTGGTATGCCAGGGTATTCCTTCTTTGCAAGCCCTTTGAGGTAGGGGAGATACCTCCAAGCTTCTCGTCGGTTGAGTTGTTCAATGAAGTCCTGATCACGGGGAGAGAAAATCTTATCACCTAAGGTGTGGCATCACAGATGATAAGACCCTAGTAGATACAATCCAAGAGGGATGGACTTACTATGTGCAATTTCAATGGCGCGGTTCTCACAATATGCCCTATGACCACCCTTCCAGTGTACTATTTGACATTCCTTTGAACAGTAAAACGAGGAAAGACAATGTCCGCATTTACGAAATTTCTTGATGGAGTCCACTTTCGGACACTGGTGGGCCGATACGTCCCATTATCAGTAATATGCC
The DNA here is from genome assembly GCA_004369065.1 of Pluteus cervinus. Classification (NCBI taxonomy): domain Eukaryota; kingdom Fungi; phylum Basidiomycota; class Agaricomycetes; order Agaricales; family Pluteaceae; genus Pluteus; species Pluteus cervinus. The sequence continues at coordinate 114,860 of ML208311.1, read as the reverse complement.
AGACCGAGAATGAAGAAAACCTACTTGGGTATTACTACACAAGGTGGCTTTCCTCTTGAAAGATTTATATGCGATCTGAAGTGCAAAAATTGACCGTCGTTCTGCAGTCAACTTGGTGAGATCGCTCAGCGCTTTCCAAGCACGACTCTTTGGAAGCGAGCGGAACCGTTCCGTCCTCTCTAGCTTTCGCCACATGGTATCCACAGCATGGACAACCGAGTGGTAACAGAGGAAACGTGGGATTATAGCAGAGAAGAGTGCCGAGATGACATTGTAGTCCTCATCTCTGAGGTCGTTAAACACTGGGCTTGCTTCAACGAAGGCGGTCAGAATACCCGCATTGACAACCTGAATGATCCAAGAAAATGAGTTCGTAGTGTTCATCACCGTGATAACACATCCGAAGCCCAAGGCTAGAAGTGCTTCAAGGTCTGGACACCTCTTGGGATATGATTCTTGGATGCGCGAGGCGATCTTCACCAAGATTTTAGTGTAGGAAGTCCCTCCATCATGGTTCATGATAGCGTCAAGAATATCGACCTGAGGTGCATGGAAGAAATGCATGAGAAGGTTGAGAATGGCTGTACATTCCTGGAGATTAAGTTCCGGTGCCTTCAGAGCACCCTCTAACTTTCCCGTCACTATCAGGGCTGTTCTGTCAATGTCTCCAACAACCGAAAGAACCCTTTCGACGAAAGGTACACCCGTGCCTGTCTTCTTCTGTTCCGACATCAAAAACGACAGAAAGGATGAGGGCGCTGTAAACGAGCTCTGGGCGTTGTGAGGCAACGCCATGCCTCCCAAACAAGCTGCTAACTCCAAAGGGTCAAGCCTGTAATGGTCCTCATGAATCCACAAATCCACGACGACCTCTAGAAAACCACACGTGTCCAGCATCACCTTATTTACAGCGGATGAGCGGGAAATGGCCCACCAAGCGCTGGTAATGGTGTTAAGTGTGATGACTCTCACATCTCGCGCTGCATGATCAGCCTGAGAATCGTTGCGTTTCGACGTCTTCTGGAGGGGAGTCCCAACTTGAACCCGAGAGGCAAAGAAGAAGGTGCTCCATTTGAATATTCCTGGCCAAGCCCGGATGATTTCGTGTTGATAGCGGTCTGGGATGGGTTTTGTTAGGAGTTGGGCAAATCCCCTAAGGGACCAAAATGCCAGGAAAGATGTGCTGGCAATTGGAGGTTGCTTGTGAGGTTCGATATCCATAGGATCCATCTTGACATTCACTGGAACTTCCGATGGATTGAGGTGCTGGGAGAAAATGGACAAAGTCTCGTCATTGAACAAGCTGGGAGACTGTCCATTCACGATAATCAACACGCTCAGGAGAGAGAGCTCGAGGGTAAAAGGAGGCTTACTAATGTCCAGTTCACGGCGAGCGCGAGCATGTCAAAAGGCGACCCATTCCGTGCACCCTGAACGATCTGTAGAGAAAGTCGGTCTCGAAGGAGCTTTGATTCTTGAAAAAATCATACCCTGATTGGGTCACCAGAAAAACTCATGATGGGCCCAACAGTAAGTGACCATGAGGCGCTAGGAGGAAGAGCAGGTTCCGTGCACGGACCAGGTGCCTACCTACTCGGATGCGGATGCCACGTGCGCGAACAGCGGCGAGCACCGCGACTCTGCGAGCCCAATCGCCCCCAGAATGTGGCTATTCTTTGTAACTTCAAACTCGTTCCACTTCGCACGGTGTCACTATGTGAAAAGCCGCCATCGAGAATTACTGTGCACGCAATGACCTGGCGCGGCCAGCGGTTAGTACATTTCTGATTATTGTAATATGATATATATTCCAAAGAATGAGATACATGAACACTACACACGGACCATTGTTCGTCGCTATTCACTAATCCCCCAATACTCCCTCCACTTCGCCCGAGCAAGCATATCAACTCCGTCAATGTACCTCTTCCCGCTCGGATCCAAGGTTTGCTTTGGCTGCTGATCATATGCAGACCAGATTCCTCCGGTGATATATTGGAGATAATTCTTAACCTCGCGCCCATATGGGCAAATTGCTAAAATCGGAGTCCTTATTTTTATTTCCAGTTCTGCACCTTGAAGTTTTGGCCATATCAAGGCCTCGGAGTTTGCTTTGATGCCTTCAGATTGCCAAACGAGGCTAAAATTTACGGGAATTTGGCTATAGTCGATGACAACCATAAGATCTTCGAGTGGTGCGTCAGGGTGTTGCTTCGCAGCAAGGGCTTTGAGATATGGGAGGTGTATGGTAGCCTCTCGCGGGTTGAGTTGCTCGATGTACTCCTGATCGCGACATGGTAAAAGATCATCTGTGATCCACCATCGGACTAAGCAGATGCTAGCTGTGATTTGAAGGAGTAGACATACCAGCGGTCCGTTCCTTACAATATATCTTATGACCATGCTTCCAATGTGCTAGCTGACATTCCTTTGAACAGTAAAAGGCTGACAGACAATTTGCGCATCTCCGGAAATTATTCAGGGCATTCCTTTTGTGGCACTGACAAAAAACAATTCAAGACGAGGTACTATTCCAAAAGCGATAAACTTACTTGAATGTTACTACACGGAGCGGCACTCTTCTTGAAGGACTGGTTCCGAATTGTGATGAGCGCTTTTCGCTCCGCTGTCAACTTGGTAAAATCACTGAATACTTTCCAGCCACGACTTTTTGGGAGTGAATGAAATCGTTCTGTCCTCTTCAAATTCTGCAGCATGGTGTCAACAGTCAGAAGGACTGAGCGAAAACAGAGGTAACTTGAGATGGTGTCGGAAAAGAGTTCGGAGATGACCTTGTATTTGTCATATTCAAGGTTATAAAACACCGGGCTGGCCTCAACAAAGGCAGAAAGCAAACCGGCGTTGATCACCTGGATGACAGAAGAAAATCCTTCTGTTTTCTTGATAAGCTGTGCAACGCAAAGAAATCCTGAGGGCAGAAGGCCTTCGAGATTGGGACACCTCTCAGGATAGGATTCCTGGATGCATGCGGCAACCCGAACTAAGAGTTTGGTGCAGGCGGCACCGACTCCGTGGTTCAAGATGGCCTCACGTATTTGCGGTTTTAGGAGGAAAACCACGATAAGCCGAAGAAGAAAGGCTCCTTCCCGACGAGAGTGTTGTGATATCAAGTCCACACCCGCCAACTTCTCTTCAAACATTAGCACCGTTCGCTCGGGGCCCCCGACGACAGAAATTAACGTTTCAACAAAGTTCATATCCACGTCTCTCGCCGAATAGGCGAGAAACTCTGTGGACATCGGGTAGCTACAGGGGACGAAGATCACGTCATCATCGCCTTTGTTAGCTTCAATCTCCCATTTTTCGAGCTTGTAACTGTCCTTGTGAAGCCACAGACCCACTAGAACCTCGAAGAAACCAGAAGTCTCTATCATCGTATTCTTTAAAGTGGGAGAGGCTGGCAACATGATGCCCCACCACGCCCCAACGACAAGATCGCGTGTCACGGCTCTCACAAGGAAGGTAGAACGGTCGAATTGAGGACTGTCGTCCACGTGTATTGACGTCTCCTGGCAAAGAGTCCCCCCTTGAACCCGAGAGGCGAAGAAGAAAGCTCCCCACTTGAATATCCCCGGCCAGGCGCTGACGATTTTGGGTTCGTAGTAGTCCGGGTAGGGCTCGTCTAACGATGTAAATCCACCGATTCCGGAGATGCACCAATATGCTATAAACGTGGCACTAGCAACGGAAGGTTGCTCGCTAGGTTCGGTATCCAGAGGATCCATGTTGACATCCACAGGAACTTCCAGTGAGTTGAGGTATTGAAAGAAAATAGAAGGAATATCGTCTTCAAATGGGTCGGAATACTGGGTAGCCATGTCATTTCGAGCACATATAAAACGGGGAAAACGACAAAACTTACTGTTGTCCAATTTCGGGCCAGCGCAACAAGTTCAAAAGGTGATCCATTTCGTGCACCTTCAATCGCCTGTTGCGAGTCGGTCCGTGAAATCGGAGAGCGAAAATGAAAACCCATACCCGGTTTCTATCAATCGAAATGCTTTGTCGCGTCGGCATAGCAGGAGGAGCGGTGCAACGAGGTGGCAGGAGCAGAGCTGAGGTTCGGCGCACGGACCAGGTTCGCGTCAATTACGTTGGTGAAGTTGGACTAGCCCAAATTTGGATCGAGTCCCACGCGAGGTTTTCCTCATTCTACTGAACGAATCAACACTCGAAACTCTGAGTCCTCCAACGACTTCGAGAGAGGAGGTAGTAGCCAAAATGTACTGAATAGCTGTCGGTGGCTCTACGCTCGCACGTGTTGGCAGTGGTCATCGAGCTGGAATTTTGTCAGTATGCGACATTTGCCCGGCAGACCGTAGTCAGCGTTCAGTAGCGTTAACTTCCATCTGGGCTCCAGACCTGTGTTCTTGAACAGGTTCTTCCGTTAGTTTTGATATTCGATCCCCGATTACAGTACGGCCAAGACAACGATCCGGGGTGTTTTCTCCGTCCTCGCCTGTTATCGAGGTTTCAAGAGCATGGCTACGAGGACGCCCGTGTCTGCAGATCCTGGTATACTGCGGGACTACAACTTCTACATCAAGATAGCACCCTTCATCGCGTTAGCCCAATTCTTGAGTCCCTTTGGATCATTCGACCTGTCCTTTGCGATGGTAACACGAGGTTTTGGACGGAATGGAAGGGCCAGGACAAGCGGGATTAAGCACAACGTATGTTCTGGAACTCTGCCTGAGGAGAAAAACGGCGACGCGGGGCTTCTTTCCAGGGCTTCGTGGGTCCAGTTGACCTGGGCTTCATAGCAATCGACTTGACAAATGATATGATACGTAGGATATGTTTTCTTGACCCGGGGTTGTA
>ML208311.1:87298-108383 GCA_004369065.1 Pluteus cervinus | reverse complement strand
ACGGCACCTTTTGTGTAATGCTTCCATTCGATACGCAACTATCATAGCCCAGTTGTTGGAGATCCAGCTTTGAATTGGTACGCAAGGCAAGTTTAACAGCGAGCTAGACGCGTGGCTCGTATATTCTACGGGTTGCTACGGACGAACCGGTTCAATGAGAGGCCCACCCCGGGAACTTTAGGCTACGACGCACCCACTGACTACAGTAGAACCAGTAGCCGTCTCTTGGGATGCAAGGTCGAAGCGGGCAAGATACTCATCTGGAAGGCAGGTTGCATGAACTACTCGTTGGTAGACGCGTAGCTCACGGCCTTCACAGACTAGTGTCAATGCACCGCTTCGACCGTGGCTGATGACAAGCTTCTGTATGAACTGCAAGAGGTCATGAAGCTTCCTGAACTGGCCTTCAAATTCTGCTTGCAGTGGGCCCATTTCTGCGAGCTTACGCTCCTCGACTTCCTTAAATAACCCTCTGTCGTGAATAGCGATGATGTGATACGCTGTTTGTGATAAGAATAATTGCGGGTATCCTTCTTTCCAGTCGTAGAATTCCCGACGTTTTTCAGATCGAGTGGTGAGCTCAATAAGATTGGATTGAGGAACGAAGGTACCGCCTTTCTCAATGTTTAGGCCTGATACAGTTTTTGCCGCCGTGTGTGGGGTACCGATCTTCACATCTGCTAGAGCATTGACTAGGGTGTCCTCATCGGTGCCACCAGTTGACGGTTTACGTGACCCTTTGAGTGGGTCAGACGGTGGATAACAGGCATCCACTTCATATCGCACGACCATGGATAGACCGTTCATATTCTGATAAATGGCAAACTGTCAGCGTGAAACAGATAGAGAGGGTTAAGCTTACATAGCGGATAACACGATGATGAGAAGCGCTTCCTTCGCAGCTGGGTGGGTACTGTGCAGCGGCACGCTCAAAGTTGAACCCAAACGTATATCCACTCCCTTGTTCACGTTCACGTTTATTCCAGCGGTTCATCAAAACCGTCCGCCCACCGGCGAGATGTAGATCAATGCGGAAATCCTTTAGTATTTCCCCAAAACTGTTGACCCATCTAAAGAGTTTTCGCAGATTATTGCGGTCGGTTATGATGTCGATGGAACCCCATGGAAAGGGTTCCTTTTGGGTGTCGTGCTGTTGTTCTTCAACGGCTAGGATGAGTGGGAGAAGTTTGTATCGGGGAATCCTGTGTCCATGATGATCCACGGTGATAGTGTCATAGTCAGCCGACACTTCATAGGGTAGGGTCCTATTCGTCCATATCGCGGGAGAACCTGGAACGAAATCATCGTTGACGAACTTACGGTTGTACAGGCAGAACAACTTAAACACACCTGGGATCAATATGGTAGGAGAGGTATCATCCAACCAGTTGTATGATGCAAGAGGCTCAACATCCGTGAGCTGGATAGCTTTGTTTGTCACGGGAACGTCCACCATTCTGATTGTTCGAAGTGGATCTGTTGAGAGCCCCCCGCGGAGGACCTGGTCACCAGGCAAATCCTCCTGGGAGATCGCGGAGACGTGCGTGGTGAACGACCCACCCCTCCAGCTCTGAGAGGAATTAATGCCTCTACCACGGCCGCGGCCCCTGCCTCGACCACGACCGCGTGCGGTGTTCGAGGAACCTGGGGTAAGAAACGGGAATGGACCATTGTGCATGGCTACGGAGGATATCAGATATGGTGTGCTTGCGGCTGGAGTGACTTTTGTAGTCCACAGTCTCAGGCGCCTAGATTACCGCATAGTGATAAAACAGAAGAGCCACGTAGCGTGTTTGGCTCCGAGCAGCTGCGCATTTGCATGGCATACTGAGACTCTCACTGCGGGCATTGATTCATTGAATAGCTAGTGGATTTCATACGCATCGAATGCCTTGAACTGAACCTTGTGACTTCGGCCGCTGGTTCTTTCCCAAAAATAACGATTTCTGGAAGGTATATGACACTTACGCAATGCGCAAGGTCTGCTGCCTAGCCTGGGTGCAGAGGTGTGCCGCTTTAGAGTTGCCTGATTGGTTGAATCATGATTTGGGTTTGAGAGGGCCTGTCATTTTGTATCTCAGGATCAGTCATGGTCATGGATTCGGATCGACCCACCTTCATGCGTCCGTGCTGACCTTTGGATGGAATGTAACTGGATGATGTGCAGTAACCACTTTCACGGTTCTGGTGTTCGAGTGTACGAGGCAAAGGCCGTGGCTATAGCGTCGGCCATTCCGTCACTGCGCCTGCCAGTGCGGACCTGGCCGGGATCCATCACTGGCATTCCTTTCCTGGCAGCTGCCGCTGTCGACTTTGTCATTGCAAACCCTTGAGTCGACGCGTCGTGGATCACGTCAGACTCGAGCCCAAAAATACGACACTAACCTCGGTTCCAACCTATAGGCGTCAACTCCCGTACAATTTGCATCATTCTCCGCATGACCTCCTCCACATCCAGGCCCCAATCACAAGCATAGAAAGAGAAATATGCCGTATGGAGTCTATGGACAACTCACCGCTACCTTTCGGACTTTTGGACGTCGTTACGTCTGCAACCTCCCGAAAAATCACCATCTTTCCCGATGAAACTCCTGCTGCCCTCTGGTCTGCACGATAAAAACCTGGGGAATATGGAAGAGCTGCCAGTATGGCGCACGCCATGGTCTCGTTGCTTTTTGTTTCGCTCTTTGTGGCACCATTCCAGCTCGTATCTGCTGGGACAATCTTGTATGACGGACGGGCACCATTATCGTTAAAGTCTGCCGACTTGGATGCGTCGAATGACCCCTTCCTAACGTATGTCGTCTTCTGTCCTTGAAGTGGCCGTTGTTGAGGTGCATTCTCCGCAGTGGTGTGAAAGGGACTGAGGCTGCGAGCCATGTACGTATTTGTTCTCTGCGCATTCCGACCCAGAACTCTTAGCTGCCCGCAGTATACGGCATTCCTTGGCCACAGTGTTCCCGCCACCCCTCTATGGAACAAGCTCTCTAGAGTCCCTTTGGAGCAGGCCGTCTCCGTTACTATCGACAACAGCTCCGTCTTTTACCCAGGAGGAAATAACCCACAATTCGGTTTTAGACGAACCGAGTTGATTGCGCAAAAGAACAAAGACCACAGTGGGCTCAATCAAGTGTTAGAAGTTGGGACAACTGTGTTTCATTTTTCCATCAAGAAGGACTTGACGAGACCACTTAATTATGACCACGAATACCAAATTGTGTTCATTGAGCCCAACGATGGGACACACGTCTTTGGTGTTCAACTTGGTGAGTCTTCGATGACCCCACTACCCCCCTTCGTAGCGGTTAACCCCCCTCCTTAGGCTCTCCATTTACAAACCCAACCGGTCGTCTCCCAGCCAAAGACGCGCATTCGTTCAAAGTCCTGGACCACTCCCTTAACGTTCTCTTCACGACACCTTTCCTCCCTGAAACGTGGCACAACTTTGCTGTTCAGGTCGACTGGGATAACCGTACCCTTGCGGTGTTCTTTTCAAAAGACGGAGCACCTCTCAAACCGGTGACCAAGGTCGTTCCGAATCCTACAGTCCAACCTGGTGCTGCTGGTCAAGGAGATTTCCATGTCGGTGTTTTGAAGGTACACGCCATCCCCCCGACCTGTAATAGCATTACTGACGCACATTTAGTTGCCTCTTGTGGATCCTGCAGACACGCCTGCTAATCAAGGCGATGTTGTGCATCACGGGACGCAGGAAGGATCGACAGAGGGTTTGTTCTATTCAGGTATCTTCGTTGAGGACGTCAAGGGCGGCGTTACCGTTGCCCCGAGAAATTTCGTGAAACCTTTGGTATAAGTACGCCGAAGTTCGCGTTTTGTCATCATACCAGCCATATTCATCATGATCACTCAAGAGCAATTCTGAATACGAAATTAAATCAGGTCTGATGCATAAATCTAGAGTACTACACCAGGAATTATGTGTGAATATCCTACAATAATGGTCATTACCCCAAGAGGGGGGAAGCGGCACGGGGAAAAAAGGTGAAAAAGAAGTCCAAAAAACTGGGAATAACGACGCTTCAACGGATCATTAACAATCATACTGGCGGAGAAGCAAACGGGTTAGTTGTCTCGACATGGGTAGCGTGCCCCTCGTGCTCCACCTCACTCTCCAACGACGTATCCCTCGACTCAGTTCGAGGCCTCTTACTCGACAAAACATCGTTGATCACGTCTTCCTCGTTTGAGATGAATATAAGGCCTTTCCAAAATGCGACGAGAGTCAGGGCAAAGAGAACTGCCCATGTTAGGCACATAAGAGCCGTCATGACGATGTGCACGATGAGGAGGCCTTTGATTTGGAATATGTCGCCGATTAAACGGATGCAAGCAATCCAGCCAACTAGAAAATGATTCGTTAGGTGATGTGATGCGCCTTGGAGAAGCAGGGCTCACCATTTGGGAATGTAAGGGCCCAACCTGCGAAGAGAATGTAAGAACATCTTTAGGAACCATGAAAGGACTTACAGCCAAGGATTTCGTTGAGTTGTTTATGGACTTTGAACCAGTAGGGTAGGACACCCAGAAAGAACAAAAACACGGCCAAGCCCCACAGGAGGATCCCAGAGAGAACACTGACAGAGTACCAGATCTCTCCGGCGAGTGGGGTTACGAGATTGTGCAATGGAAGACTATGAAAGTATTGTAAGGACATCCTGTATAATGCATCATATGGGCGGGTACGTACATTCCCCTTGCATGTTTGCCAAGATTGATAAGAGCCAAGGCGGTGAATCCGGGCGGACCGCAAGCAACGAAAGCGCCGTTGGCCTGATGACCTTCCAAAAATCCTGTCTGAAATTGAAGTTAGTAAACGAGGATACCTCGCACAAATGGGCCGCTTACCATCATGATCCTAGAGACGAGGGGCATCAGAAGTGCAATACGAACAACGCGTATGATACCACGCACCGAATTATGTATATGCAGAGATAGAAGAACGTCATGAAAAATCCAAGACCTGTGCCCTTGTTAATAACTGAAAATAGGTACGAGCTTCGTGTGCCTAACCTTGGAAGAAGTAACCCACAAGGAGAATACCAACGCTTCGAGGGTCTTCCGGGTTCATAACTTTCAGAACATTGAAGGCGACTACGCCCACAAGCATCTGCACCTTTCGGTCAAGCGCTACCACAATATGGCACAAATGGGAACTCACCAGCGGGAAGACCTACGAAACCCGGATTAGAGATGAAATGCGATGGTAATAATAGGAAACTCACCAAGAACGCACACGCAGGCGTAAACGTAGAGATGTCGTGAGGTTTATTGAACCATATCAGGAGCATCGGAAAACAGGTAAATATCGCAAATGCCACATAGACCCTATCATAGACTTGAACTGGGAAGGGCTTAAGCCCTGGTAGAGGGACTTACCAGAACAATGCGTATATAACTTCAGAAGTGACGTGTTGCGACCCGTAGTGTATCGTTCCGATAATTATCGTAGCAAAAGAGAGGACCTAACGACCACGACATCAGCGATCCAACCACATGCTGACGCACTGTACTCACGACCAAAGGGACGAAAACGCCTTTGATGGGATCTTTAAGTAACCTCCAGGCTTGCTTTGGATATACTAGGAGCTTGTCAGCCGAAAAGATTGAACATATGCGCATAAAGGACGTACTGATGGCTTGTAATAACAATGTCATGGTATTCAATAGGAAAAGAGCCATGTTCAGGAAATAGAACCCAGTTTCTATTCCAACGACGGCGGGCGTGCGGTAGGGGAATCCTGATAATGTAACGTATACGGCGCCAGTGCCCATTCCAATCGGAAACTAATTGGGGTGAGCGGGTGCAACAGGCTGGCTGAGCTGACCGTTACTTACGGCTTGCCATGACCAACCGTGTATACGTCTAGCCAAAGTGCTAACGCGTGGTGTAGCGAGTTGAGAGAACCTACGAGAGAGGGATTCGCGGGTCATGCTTGAATAAATGAATGTGTGTCGTAGTTGGAAAAGAGCGTCGTTATAAGAGGTGAAGGAAGGAGACAAGAAGACCAAGATGGAAGGGAATGAAAAACCTGAGGCTGACGATCAGCCCCAACTAAAACCAGACCTCATACTCGCCAAGACTTCAACCGCCACGGCGAACGAAGTAGTAAAAACGCAAGCGCCCCCCGATCATGGCGACCCGAAGAAGAGTGGAGCACACGCTTGGAAGGTGTTGATAAGCATAGCTCACCAGCCTCACCGAACAAGCCTTTGTTGCATGGCTCCTAGCGTTTTGTGTGGCTGTTCAGATAGTCCGAAGGCAAGTTTGCGATGCAAACCAGACAGTTGCGTAGTTTATGATGCAATTTGGTCTTGGCGAGTAGCAACGAAGGCCGAAAAGCGCTATCTTGAGGCGTCTGAATCGGCAGAGTAGTCCTGAGAGTTTGGTTCCAACGGCCAAAGGGACCTCGCGGTGATCGCCCTCTAAAACTCAACTTGCACCAAAGAAGCTATAGTACATCACAGCAAACGCACTAAGAGACGTACATTCCCAACTTTCGTTTACAACTTTGCTTTCAACTCGTCGAATATTTTTTGTAATTCCGCGTTATCTAGCGTCTGAGCAGGCCAAACAATACCCAAGCCTTCTTCCTCGTTTGGTTTCGGAATGACGTGGAAGTGTACATGAGGTACATCCTACGGGACCCAAGTTAATTCTGGGCGATTCTGGGAGCGACGAAGTGCAGTACCTGCCCAGCGAGTTCTCCATTATTTGAAAGGATGTTGTAATCCTTGGTGCCTTGAGCACGAGCAATCTTCTTCGCGATAGGCAGAATATCTCGAAGATACTCATCGGGGAGTTCATGCATTTTCTCTACGTGGACTTCGTCTGCATTCAGCGCTCCGAGCCCAGAATATCCAAGGCGGAAAGTTACTTTTGGGGATTACCAACGCGTGACCCTTCGAAACTGGGTTGATATCGAGGAAAGATAATCTTTTCATCTTTGAGTAAGATCTGGCGTATACCAGCGCATATATGACGTACGATAGTTCTGTTTCCAGCAGCTTGAAGCTGGGGACATCTCCTGTTCAGATGGTTTGAGAACAGCTATGGCAACGCCTATGCGCGACGAACCCTTGACGATTTGGCAGAAGATGCAGCTAGCCAATGTTTTAGTCACTTCAGGAGTCAAGATAAGCTTCAGAGAGCCTGGCTTACCTTGCAGCCATTGCAAAAATGAAACCGGTCGATGGGGATGAGGTTCAGATGAACGTGGGCTGTTCCGCCGCTTCCTATATATTATATGTTGTCCGGAAAAGCCACGAATTTTGGCCTCGAATCCGCAATTTTGGACCCAGGTTGCTCCAAAACAGCAGATTTTTTCCGCCCTTGTGGGAGCTGTTCCGGACCGGTGCGAAAGTTGATACTGTAACTTGCACAACTCCCACCATGTCGAGGACACCCAACCCAGCGTTCCAGTCAATCCCAATCATGCAAGAGGCTCCGTGAAATTACGTAGACTGACTCGTGTTCAGCGACTTGACCAATATTTCGAGTCCCAATCCCGAAGAACGCAGAGCACTGGCACAAGGCAAGTTTGCGATGCACACCAGATAGTCGCGTAGTTTATGATGCAATTTAGTCTTGGCGAGTCGCAACGAAGGCCGAGAAGCGCCATCTCGAGGCGTCGGCAGAGTGGTACCACAAGAGTTCGGTTCCAACGGCCAAAGGGACCTCGCAGTGATCGCTTCGTGGGCATCTCTAAAACTCAACTTGCACAAGAGAAGCTATAGTACATCACAGCAAACACATCAAAGACGTACATTTCCAACTTTCATTTACAATTTTCCTTTCAACTCTTCGAATATCTTTTGTAATTCTGCATTATCCAACGTTTGAGCAGGCCAACCGACACCCAAGCCTTCTTCCTCGTTTGGTTTCGGAATGACGTGGAAGTGTACATGAGGTACCTCCTACAGGACCCAAATCAACTCTCGGCGATTCTGGGAGCGATGAAATGCAGTACCTGGTGAGCGAGCCGTCCATTATTTTGAAGGATGTTGTAGTTCTCGGCGCCTTGTGCAATGGCAATCTTCTTCGCGATCGGCATAGCATCTTGAATATACTCGTCAGGGAGTTCGTGCATTTTCTCCGCGTGGACTTCATCTGCAATCAGCGCTCCAAGCCCAGAATATCCAAGGCGAGAAGATACTTTTGGGAATTATCAACGCATGGCCCTTCGATAATGGGTTGATATCGAGGAAAGAGAATCTATTTATGGTATCTTTGAGTAAGATCTGGCGTATACCAGCGCATATGTGACGTACGATAGTTCTGTTTCCAGCAGCTTGAAGCTGGGGATATCTCCTGTTCGGATGGTTTGAGAACAGATATCGATGCTACGACAGTGCCTATGCGCGACAAACCCTTGACGATTTTGCAGAAGATGCAGCTAGCCAATGTTCTAGTTACTTCATGAGTCAAGATAAGCCTCAGAGAGCCTGGTTTACCTTGCAGCCATTGCAATGAAGATGAAACTGGTCGATGGAGATGAGATTCGGACGAACGTCGGCGGAATGTTCCGGACCGGCGTGAAATCTGGCAGAATCTGGCGACTTGACAACTTGCACAAATCCCACCATGTCGAGGACACCCAACCCAGCGTTCCAGTCAATCCCAATCATGCAAGAGGCTCTGTTGACGCGTGAAATTACGTGGACTGACTCGTGTTCAGCGACTTGACCAATATTTCGAGTCCCAATCCCGAAGATCGCAGAACATTAGCACAGGAAGTGCGCGATGCGTGTATCAATGTCGGGTTCTTCTATGGTGAGGCAGCAATTCACCCGAATTTCCGACACTGTTGCTCACTGGTGTGTAGTAAAGAACCATGGCATCCCGGAGGACTTCATATCAGGTGCTTTGACCATGGCAGAACGATTCTTCTCCCTCCCGTCAGAAGATAAAATGGAGGTCGGACGAATTCCATTTCACACTATTGATTTCCGCTTACAAGACCACGTTATGCGATAGATTGAGAATCGTAAATCACCCAACTTTATGGGTTATTCGCCACTCCTCAGTGGGAACAATGATCCCGAGGGTGGAGGGGACCTGCAAGAAGGATTCGAGTTTGGTTGGGAAGAACTAGAGCAGTCCAGCATCAGTGACGAGTCGAAGAAAGAGGCAGGTGCAATGGCCGGTTCAAACGTTTGGCCTACCCAAGTCCCTGGCTTTCGAGAGGCGGTACTACAGTATTAGTACGCACTAAATGGCCTGTCGATGTCGATACTCACCGCCCTTCTCAGTCATGCTGCTGTGAAGCTTGGGAAGTCCCTCTTCCCCATCTTCGCCCTTGCACTCAACCAAGAGGAAGACTTTTTCTCTGACAAGGTAAGCAGTTCTCCCCGAGCTGGACGCTTCCTGACCACAGCCTCTGAAGACGCAACATTCTGCCGCTCTATTAAAACTCCTTCATTACCCCCCTCAAACAGGACCTGTCGACGAACGTGTAATAGGCATTGGTGCACACACGGAGTAAGGATTTAGTGTCATCCGCCCCTTGTTCTTGACCAATCTGACGACCATGATAGCTGGGAGGTACGAGTCGCCTTCCAGAACCAGATTTAGAGATTCGAACTTACAGCTTCCTCTCCCAGTGTTTCACCATTCTCTGGCAACAACCCGGCATTGAAGCCCTTCAAGTCCTAAACTCCGAGAAGCAATGGATCAAAGCCCCTCCTATCCCTGGTACTCTCGTTATCAAGTACGTTTCTCCCTGATCTCCGAATCACTTTCGTAGTTTATCGCCATCCATACAGTCTTGGAGATCAACTTGCCCGATGGACGAGTAAGGCTGGCCTTCGTCTCCCTTCGCATTTAGTTAATGGAAAATTTTAGATGATCATTTCAAGTCAACTGTTCATCGCGCGATCAACCGAAGTGGTGTACGCCGATATTCGATTCCTCTATTCTTCGGTACAGATTACAACGTGCCCCTCGAGGTTTGATTCCCCATTGGCTTTTTTTACGTCGATTCTCATCTAAAATATCCAAGGCCATCCCCAGTTGCGTATCTGAGACCAACCCCTACAAGTACGAAGTTATTACCGCGGGAGAATACGTCAAATCTCGGCTCCAAGCCACTTACAATCACCATTAACGGGTTTACATGTACATTTAACCTCGTTCACGACTTCAAACATTAAGACGTCTACGCATAAAGAAATAAGGCCTTTTGGAGTACAGGAGGAACGACAACTATCGGATTTTGTACATCTGCACGGTAATATCACTGCTTGGGGAATCGGGTTCCTCTCTAACACAATAATGGATCTCAACTTCGAGCTCCCGTGAGTTTGCAGAGCTCTTTTTGCAATAGAAGGAGCCCTCAATCAATGAACCTGTGGTGGCGGTAAGTCCCTTCGAGCGAAACGAGAACTGAGCGGGAAACACACCTTCAATTACCGTGATAGGCTCTCGGAGTAGGAAAATTGTTTGCTTCCAATGTGTGGGTGTGCTCTGGGGACCAGTGCTAAAACTGGTCTCCCTTTCACCCAACCTTCCTTGACTTTGCCGCCGTTTTGAAGGGACCTTGCCACCGATTGGCCAGACCTCAGCGAGGGAGGCTTCGCCGTCTTTGACAACATTGACCCGTGTACTTGGCGAAATGGGATGGCCATTGGAAGTAAAGAATGTGTCAAAGTAGAGAACGAAGGCATTAGCTTTCGTGCGGCGGTCAGACGTGGAGGTGACGGAAAATGAGGATACGAAATCCAGTTGGCGAGAAGTGATTTCGCTCAATAGGAGGTCCTAAACTACGCATGGGCGATTTGTTGAAAGTAGGGAGTGAGTCAGTACTTGCCTTGACGGTGTATGGTTCACTTAGAAGGGAATTAGGACCAAGCACATCGATGATAGCCTCGTCGTAAAGGTCATTCCCCATGGTAGAGAGGTCAAAGCCTTCGTATATATCGTCAAAAACAAGCTGAGATTGATTTGACACAAACGTACCATAAACATCGTTCCAAAAGCCAATCCTCTCCTTGTAAATTTCCGATCCATCACACAGTGCAAACATCATTTTACACTGGCTAGGCGCCATCACACCCTCAGGTCGTAAGAACCGATCTCGAGCCCGTAAAACAGAGTCAAGCATCGATTCGTACAACAGAGCGTAACCCATCCACTCAGAAACAATGATATCTACCTTTTCGATTCCGTCAGGTAGGGTGATGTCCTCTACCTTTCCGCGGACAACCGTGATGGTACCTTCGAACCCATTGGCCTTCACGATCTTTTCTGCCTTTTCGGCAATATCACTGGCATCCACAGCAATTACCCGTTTGGCGCCTGCCTGAGCAGCGAATAATGACAGGATACCCGTTCCACAGCCAACATCCAGGACGGTTGCGTCATTGAACAAACCTGGGTGGGTTTGGATAAAGTTGGCATATGTGGACGTCCGGACCTTGTCCTGAATCATCACTGCATGTATGTCTACAAGTAGTCAGAGAAATAAGGGGCATAAGATTGAACACATACCATTAGCGGCATAGCTATCAAAGTAGTGGGTGTCGTCATCGCGGCTTGGTGGTGCCGTTGGCTCGTCTTCTTTTACAGCTTCGACGATCTCGGCTAGGTGTATGTTTCTGCCAACCATCTCCCGGTAATCCGTCAAGTCCTGCCGTGCTTGGGCTAGTTGTTTTTCCAAGGTTCGGATGCGCGTTGCATCGGCCTGGGGCTTGGAAGAATCTTCGACGTCATCGTCAGACCATTCATTAGAAGGAAGTTCTATGAGCCTATGCGGTTTAACAAG
This sequence comes from Pluteus cervinus, assembly GCA_004369065.1. Classification (NCBI taxonomy): domain Eukaryota; kingdom Fungi; phylum Basidiomycota; class Agaricomycetes; order Agaricales; family Pluteaceae; genus Pluteus; species Pluteus cervinus. Next base: position 96,603 of record ML208311.1, on the reverse strand, counting down.
GTTCTACACACGAAAAATTGGAGACGCACGGAGTAATGGGTCATCTTCTAATGCGGGGATGAGGTATTCATCCGATGAGAAGAAATCTTCGGTTCCGGTAAGCGCGTTGACGCTGCTAGGAGTTGGTTTCTTGAGACGTATTGGTCTCGTTTTTCTAGAATGGGATTGATGATACTCACCGTCTTCCGGATATAGTTTACGAGGCGAATTTGCCCATGAAAGTCTAGGGCTACAGAGTTCACCGCGACTTAGTTCGAAGACCTCAATCCGGTGAAACACGTACACAACTTGGAAAAGGTTTCAGATAAATCAAAACCATGAGTGTTCCTGTCATGGGCCAAAGCTTCATCCACTGATTGGAACTTGGTTTCGTCAAATAGTGACTGACAAGGTTGCTTGGTTGCAGAATCAGATACCCAATCGTCCCAAGTTTGATCATTTTCGTCTTCCTCAGAGCTTGACAGTGTATCTGTGTCACTGACGTTGTCTGCGACGTTGGAGGAGGCCGGTAAATGGACGCTCATGATAACGAAGATGAGTGGGTTGGAGATAAAATGAATCTGCAACTTGATCTGCAGGGTCGAAGTTTGATTGCTTGCTTACGTCACACTGATGTCATCGTCTTTGGTGCCTGCCTATGCGTCGTGCTTTGACATGATGAAGTGTACCGGCACAAGGGAGGGTGAGGATTGGTCGCTCTGGCATTGGCATCTGGTGTGGTCGGAGGAAGGTTCATTCTAGTCTTGTGGCGCAAGAAACTCCATAAAACAGTTCAGATTTCACATCCGCGCAGCATCATTCTTTGTGCAAGACAACTTGAAGCACGCCATCCGTCGCTACTGCTCACTTCGCCGAGGGGATTCATCGTACAACATAAAAGGTTGCCAACAAGGTGGTCCACAGTTCCAACATGAGCCCACACTCAGAATCAGGCGCGTCTACTGGATCCGTATACTCCGGTACGGTGTCCTCGACGACACCTTTGCAGCCCCGCGACTCGCAGTCTCGGAAGCAGAATACGAAGTCAAGATATACAGTCAAGGGGCCGTTCATCATGCCAAGGGCATCCATACCAAAGAAGCCGATGAAGTCTGGTATTTCCCAACCGGGGACTGCGACCAGAGCACTTCTATCATCGACCACCGCGATGATTAGGACCGCGACTCTACCGTTTCCCGGTAGTAGCTCACAGACGAAATCCGTGGGTCCAAAGGAGGAAAAGATGGGATTGCTTGAAGACCCAACCCCATGGGATTCAGATAACCCATCTCCCCCAAAGTGCAAGAAGGGGAAATTATTCTCCTTCAGGAAAAGAGGTAACGCTGACTGTCTCGAGAGGTCTGAGATTACTGACAGGAAGTTTTGTAGGAAGGGCAACGTAGAGCATGGTGTTAACTTGGGAAACCATGAAGACTCGGAAACGTTAAAAGGCCGGCAGGGCGGTATTTCAACAAGGAGAATCGGTATTCTTCCGGTATTACATGAAATCGTCTTCCATCTCTCTTACAGATTTTTGTGGCACTTCTTCCTCTTCCTGGCCCGTGAATAGAATATCATAAGACCGAGCAGCTTTCTCTGCCTCTCTCTGTCGCGCCAATTCTGCATCTGCTTTCTTCTGCAGGGTGGACTCAGCGACGATGTTCCAGTTAAATACCAAATGGTAGGCTAACCTTCTCAGCAGCAGCGACCCGCTTGGCAGCGTTTTCTTTCTTAATTCGATCAACCCTTTCTTGCTCGTGATCAACCTGTTTCTCGACTTTGGTTTTGTTCAGGCGATTGACAATGGGATTTTCACGTTGAGCAACATGAACTTCGTAGGGTCGTCAACACAGTGTTTTTTTGGTTTATTTGTGGAGAAGCTACCTCGCTTGACCTATGTCCAAGGAGCGTTAACTTGGAAAATCACGAGAAGAGTTAGAGAAGACCCACTCGCTTGTCGTTGTGAAACGATACTTGGCCCACTGCCATATCACCGGTTTTCTGTTCAAGTTGCTTGAATATCATACTCATCTGGCGCCATTAAAGCACTCCACCTTCAAGTTATCAGCTGGCGTATAGATGATCGTCAGGTTGTCCTTCTTGTTCCCTGTCAAATTGAATCAGCGCCGGGCAATCAATCATCTACTTGGGGACCAACCTTCAATAGAATTGGCTTTCACCAACTGCGCACAATCCGTGAGCAATGCCTCGGGTATCGACTCCCAGGTCATTGATTCGGGCATCCGCAGGTATACATGAGCAGAAGAAAGTTTATCGACGTGGAACCACAGGTCCTGCGGCCAAGCGTATTTGATCAGGTCTTCATCTAGAGGCCTAATGAGATCCTCAGCAGCACTTGCAAGGCTGGGATGGGGTCGCACTTTCCACCTTGTCACGCCCCATGTAGAGCACCACTGGGGGGTCAATAACTTTTGAAGGAAGTTAGCCACATTAATGAGGGGTTACAAAACGAATACCTGTAGACGAGAAGAACAAGACCATGTCGATGGAAGGAGTGTGAGTGGGTGAGAGCCCAAGCGCACTGCGCTATCGTGGGAATTGTTGGTCGTGCCTCTCCCAATTGCATTCGTCAGTGTTTGTTCTCCCGCTACTCTCCTCTCGTCTTGCGCGTCTTTATCTTCTTCGTTTTTGTACTCTTATTTCGTTGAACTCGACACACGTTCAACTGTGAGCCTGCTGCACTCCACATTCTCAAATTGCTGACAGCGGCTCTCAACATTACGGCAGTCACCTCCTTCTTTCTGTCTTTGCGTTGTACAACAAGATTATCGTACCAAAATGCAACCTGTACCAAACCGGTTAGGACTTGGTCTGCGTCCCCCATTGCCGTCGTACGGCCAGGGTCCCTCAATCTCGGCTCTCGCACAGCAGCAACAAATGCATTTTATGCCTCCACAACCTCAGAAGCAAACAACCCTCTTCGTAGGGTCAATATCTGGAGGGATTACAGACAGTTTCCTCAACCAATTACTATCGGTACATATTGTATCATGCAAAACTTTTCTGTCACTAATTTTTTCCAATTGGGATTAGGCATGTGGGCCTATCAGATCTTTCAAGCGCCTAATCACTCCCGCCAATAAACCTCAAGGATTCGGCTTTGCCGAGTTTGAAGAACCCGAAGGGGCGCTAAGAGCACTCACCCTCCTCAATGGCGTTGAACTGCCAGCCCTAGAAGATGGTTGTGCAAACAAGAAGCTGCTGGTGCGTCCTATCCTCGGCTAGTCATGTTTGTTACAAGCCTACTTCTACATTTTATCAACTAGGTCAAGGCCGATGAGAAGACACGGGGATTCCTAGACGCATACAGGGCGCAGCGGATGGCGACCAGCGTAAGGCCTTGCCCCTGAGTCAGAGTCAGCGCATATACTCACACACATGCTGTTATAGACTGAAGAGATGCTATCGCAGCAAGCAAAAACAAAAATTGATGAGCACGTCACAGCTATAAACCGCGTTTCTCAAGATGCTACTAACAGCGGCCTACTTGACAAAGAGAAATATGTTGTACCTCCACACCTCCACGATTTGCACGAAGCCGACCTGCCTGAGACACAGCGAGGTCTTGTCATTTCTGAGATTGCCCAGTTCAGAGAGCGAGCAGCAAAGCGAGAACGGGAAAAGATGCGGGACGTTCAGGCGAGCATTCCTACTCTCATACCGAGTGGACCAAAAGCTCGTGAGTGGGGAAAGTCCCAGCAGGCTCCTGCATCCGGAGGGAAGCCGGGCTTTTCAAAGAGTTCCCAGCCACTCCAAGGTTTCGTCAAGGAAGACGGTGCCGGTAAAGAGCTTATTAAGGTAAATAGGACCGACGAGGAACTTGAGGCGGAGAGAAAGGAAGCACGTCGCCGTGATGAAGAGGTATCATTTCGAGATGTAAGTCGTCCCGTATTTTTTTTTTTTTTGCATTTTTTTGCACTGCTAAGACTGCGTAGCGAGAGAGACGGTACGAGCCACGAGAACGAACCCGCATAACGGCCTTGGAACGTGCCATTGCGAGGGACCAGAGCACCAAAGAGCTGGAGAGAAGAGAGGCGATCGAGATGCGTGCCAGGCTCGACATTTGGGATGATGACGAAAGCGATGAACTTTTCTACGTCGATAGGTAAGTTGATAGCGAGTTTTTCGTTCGCAAGCTGACAGAATTAGGACTCGTTGGCGTGCTCTTCGTGCACGACGTCTGGAGGCTGAAGAGCAAGCAGACGCCAAGTCACGACGATACGAGGAGCAGGAGGCAGAGAACTTGAGGAAAGAATCAGAGGACTTCTTGGCAAGGCAAATGGACGAAATGAACGCCTTGGCAGAAGAGCAAAGGAAGGCCGGGTTGCTTCTGGACGACGGCGCACCCGTCCGACTTCACGTTTCCATTGCGCAAGCAGCACCCAAGGAATCCACCGCTCCAAAAGAGAAGGTGGCTGTCTTCACACAAGACGAAGAGGAGGAGGAAGGTGTCAAGAAACGCAAGGCACCTCTTGTCAAACTCGATTTCAGTGTTGCAGAGAGCACCGAGCAGACCCAAGAGCGGCTTGAACGCATCAGGTTATCTGTCCCACACGACAAAGAGTCCTTGTTCAAGGCTCGTGTGAGATGGGATGGGCTCACAGATGTAAGTTCCTGTGGGATAATTACTTTGGTAATAGCTCATCAACTTTTGCCTATCAGGTCATGATTGATCGTAAATTCGAGCCGCTTGTTAAGCGATTGATGACCAAGTACTTGGGCGAGATGGAGGAGGAAGATCTGGTTATGTTTGTCCTCGAGCACATGAAGGACCACAAGGCTCCGCATAAAATTGCTGAGGGGTTGGAACCGGTAAGCCTTTACTCCTTTGTCTTAATTATCTTCTCAAAAGGATATCCAGGTGCTCGAGGAAGAAGCTGTGGAACTTGTTATAGGCGTCTGGCGTCAGGTCATTTTTGAAAGTATGGCCTACAATGAGGGGTTGTTAACCGAGAAAATGATGGTGGATTAGTTGGCGCGGTGTTATTGCTTCCGCATACCGGGGGGTATAGGTGCGTTACGGAGTACTGGTATAGTTTCTGCTGAGATGCATACAAGTGTACGAGTGCTAGTATATCTACTAGCTCCATCTCCCTCGTGCTGTAGAGCATATATGGGAGGCTAGTACTTGGGCCGTACTGTGACGTGAGTTCGTCATTTCCCAACGTCTCATGAATAGATCAGGTTTTCGCTTTGATGTCATTTTTACAAGTCGAGAAGCACTGGGGTCCACTGCCATCGGAATTAAGAACGAGCACGCTGAGTCTTCACACACTCTTTATAATTGAACCTGTTGATCTTCCCCCCTTGGTTATGGCTACTCCCTAAATCTTTTCAAAGACTCTTGAATCTACCCCGATGTGATAAATTGCCTAGGGGTAAGACTTGATTCTACCACACCCTTTGTATACCCATATTCATGCACACACGAACTTGATGCATATGCCTCTCAAACGCCGTCTATGTACGGAAAATTACACCGTCGTCAAGAGAAGGCAGCACCATGTGCTCCACCAGAACTTGATCGCGTCGTGTGAACGCCTACCCATTCGCCAAATGGGTTCCTGAGACGACTCTTTATTGATATAGGTCTTGCCCGCCGTTGGGGAAAGCGGGATATAGCACCCTACGCGTAGCGGTCGCTGTTGAGCACAAGGTTGGGCTGTTGTTGGGACTGTTGTGTTGTTGACTTTGATGTCGCGTTAAGCACTGCTCCGCCAAGACCACATGGCCTTCTCCTGACCCCAGATGGAACTTCTTACCGCTGTCATGCTGAATTCCGGGGTACTGTAGCTGTCCTAAGACCTCGCAATGACTACTCTGCCGACAGATCTACTTATCTAAACTAAGGTCACAGTCGCCGAGTATAAAATGCCGCTGCTTCACCATTTTTTTCTCCTCGTTCCCCTCTCCTAATTGCTTCACGGCGGCTGACCTGGGCATTACTTGGCTGAATACCACTGACGCTTACTCGTCCCCCAAGCCCCGTCCACAATGCTGACCGCATTGGTGACACTTGCGTGTCTCCTTTCCCCCTCCCTGGCTCAGAGCTCCACAGCGACCTCCCCAGTACAAACAGCAACCGCCGTTGCTGCAGACCCCAATGCCGTCTTGCCTTCCCAGGTCGCAGACCCTCCGAAGCAGGCTTGGTGCCCTTCTGACATCTTCTGTGCTGGACCGGTACGCGCCTCGTTGCTCGCTCTATGTCCATCTCGAGGCTAATATGCGCACTAGCTCCTTCAAACTATTAATATAGCGAATCTCTACTCCGATGATAAAACTTTCGTTGACAAGGTAAGCCTCACCTCCGGCCTCGTAGCCGAACGAATATTTACATGCTGTCTTTTAGCCGACGAACAGGCCGGCATCCGACGTCCTTTCTGACTTCTCCAAGTTCAATGTTACGACTGTCACCGAGGAACAACTCGTTAACTTTGTTGACTCAGACTTCTCTGGTGAAGGCCTCGAGCTGGAAGCTATCGCGATTGCCAACTTCAACAGCAACCCGCCTTTCCTGAACAATGTCACCGACTCCTTGGTCAGGTCATGGGCTCAGACTGTCCATGGTTTCTGGACACAGTTGATCCGTACTACCAACTCCAGCACTCTGTGTGGTGCGGGAAGCGATTGTGAGAGTTCGTTGATTCCCTTGAACCACACTTTCGTCATTCCCGGTGGTCGGTTCCGAGAGCAATACTATTGGGATTCTTTCTGGATTGTGGAGGGTCTCCTCGAGTCTCAACTCTTTGACGTCGCCAAGGACACCCTCGAGAACTTTATGGACGAAATTAGCCTCTTCGGCTTCATTCCTAACGGTGGTCGCATCTATTGTCAGTGCCCCAATTCCCAACTCAGTGCTTCTATACTGATTCTCGGAGATAGATTTGGACCGCTCTCAACCCCCTGTGTTTATTCAGGTATGTAGTATGCTTTTATGCAGGGAAGACGTGCCACTGACGTTGAGGGGAATAGATGCTCCAACGATACGTCGTCGTCACCGGTGATACCAGCGTTCTTACCCGTGGATTGCCACTTGCGGAGGTTAGTCGCCCCTCGGCTTTCGTCAGAATAAACGCTTATACTGTACCTTGAACAGGTGGAGCTCGCCTGGTGGGCCAGCAACCGACAAGTCCAAGTGACCAGCCCGTTCACGAATCAAACTCATGCCATGTACCATTATGCTGTTGTCAACAGTGCACCTCGCCCTGAATCATACGGAGACGGTAGGTTTTATGTCATTCGAGGAGTTTGAACCTCGTTAAGATAGTGGACAGATTACCTGACCGCAAATAACCCGGCCACCAACCCCCCTTTGAATGAGTCCCAACGTGCCGACTTGTACGCTGAATTGGCCAGTGGTGCAGAGAGCGGTAAGTTTTATCCTCCGATGAATTTACCATGTATTTATAGACATGACATGACAGGCTGGGACTACACTGTTCGATTCTTTACAAACCCCACTCAGAACGATGGTTTGCTTAGCTTGAATGTCAGGGGGACCATCCCGGTTGACTTGAACAGTCTTCTTTGTGAGTATTCCCGTACTTGTCGCATGATGGCTTTTCGTTGACGTATCTTCGCTCCAAGACCGAGACCACGTTCTCTTGGCTGGTTTGTATGGAACTAGCAATGCTACTGCTACTGATGCCCATCTCGCTGCCGCTGCTGCGCTCAAGTCCGGTATCCTCGACCTTTTCTGGGATAATGACAAGGTGAATTTCAATATTCAGGCCCTTTACAGCGACTGACCACCTCTGCATCTTAGATTGCGTTCTATGATTTCAACTTGAAGACCAATTCCCGCAACAACTTCTTCTCGGTCGCGCACTTCTACCCAATCTGGAGCGGAATCATCCCCGACATTCTTCTTAGCAGCTCTGACATGGCCTTCGCCGCTTTCTCGTCTGTCAACATGGTTATGAACCGTTACAATGGCACTTTCCCCTCTACATTCGTCATCTCCGGTCAACAGTGGTACGTCGCTGATGTCTTTCACATACGTCACTCACTGAAAGAACATCTGTAGGGATGCACCCAATGCATGGCCACCTCATCAGTACATTATTATCCAAGCACTCAACCAATTGCCCTCGAATGTGACTGGCGGTGCTATCCCTACCCCACCGAGCGGCCAATCGAGCTTTGGTCTGATTCCTTCTGGTCAACTCGGTCTTAGCGAGGATCAACTCCCTGGTCAAGCAGTCTCTGTTAAGAACCGCCAGGTTGTGAACGCGACCCTCACTGGGCCCGGCGCTGATATCAATACTCTCTCTGGCACCGTTGTCAATGGAGGCAACGCGACATCGGGCGAAGGTTGGGGAGCTGCCCTGCAGAGGCAAATGGCCAACCGATACATCACAAGTGCTTTCTGCAGCTGGTGCGTCGACTTTTCTGGTGTCCTTGGCTGAACGATTGGGGTTCACATGGCTCTCTAGGCATGCAACTGGTGGATCTATTCCCAATGTCCTCCCTCCTCTTCCCAACAACCAGCTGAACGTCACCCTTAGCATTGGTGTCGGTGGTAATGTGAGTTTCTTGAAAAATAAATCTGCAGCTTTCTCAGTTCTAAATCCTTCTTTTTTTCTACAGATGTTCGAGAAATTCTCGTTTGCTGATGTCGACTCTGCTGGTAGCGGGGGTGAATATACCGTTCAAGCAGGTTTCGGCTGGACAAACGGTGTTGTCCTGTGGGTCGCAAGCAACTTTGGTGGGGTTCTCAATGAGCCTCAGTGCCCCAACCTTCTCGATTCTCCCCTCGGAGGCGGAGGTGCCACATCGAGTGCTTCTCATGGAATCGTCGCACCCAGCACGCTATTTATGACTGCTCTCGCATGCGTCGCACACTTGTTGTTCTAATTCTCAAAATTATTCATGCTATGTAGTTACGTATACCGTTGACACTGGTACTAAGTATATCTTTTGTACGAACACTTATGATAATAAAATCACGACTAAAAATGTTGGCAAAAATGAATGGGAATGCTTCTTGCAGCTGACACCGACGATTAGTTCTCAAGATGCTATTTCATCCTTCATAGCAAAGCCCTCTACCCTACATATTTTTGTCACCCATCCGTCTTCCATGTAATTACTGCACTGAAATACAGTAAGTACACTCCACGGCTTGCTCCACGGTCCCGATCTTTACTGTAAAGCCAGGGTGCTTATTAAGCACCAAAATTACCGCGTCCAAGTTTTCGCTGTATATTTGTCCCCATAACATCTTTAGCTGGACCCACGCAGCTTGGACTTCCTTTTTATGACGAAATTCGAAGCACCTTTGGAATAAAGAAGATGCGGTTGTA
>ML208311.1:74616-86333 GCA_004369065.1 Pluteus cervinus | reverse complement strand
GTCCCCATAACATCTTTAGCTGGACCCACGCAGCTTGGACTTCCTTTTTATGACGAAATTCGAAGCACCTTTGGAATAAAGAAGATGCGGTTGTAAATCTGGGATGATGCGCCTCGGACTGCCCGCGCGAGATCGATTTTTCCTATACGGGACCTTCTTAAACGTCTCCCACAACCGTTTGGCCGTTGAATTGTCCGACCACTTCAATTTCAGGTGAGAACCGACCATTTTCGTAGTCTGTGGATTCAGGGAGAGTTGATGGCATTCAGGGAACATAAGATAAGATATCGGAAGCAAAACCATACCTCATGGCGTCCTCAGATGAAGTAAAACTTGATGCGCAAAAAGGGGCCCCGGGCCCGACTGAGTGGGGGAACTATATGATCGAAATTTATGTTAGTCGAAAGCCGCCCACACCTTTAGGCACAGTGCTCTTTTCTGAGATCGAGGAACAAGCACAAGAGGTCCTGAAAGATCATCGAGGTGTGTGTTGTTAGCATCGCCCAGCGACATCCCATCCCCTTACCCTATAGCGACCCTGGTTCTTCCTTCTCCGTTTTTGGCTCTCCTCCATTCCGATCGTCCTCATGGGCGCCGACAATATACATGTCTGCAACGGAATCCATACATTTCAACGAGTCCCAGAATACTCACACTAACGACTGATTCTTATCGATAGGATCATGGCTGTATGCCTACGGCAGTGCTGGGACGTGGCAAACGTTCACTGCTAACCAAAGAATCCTCGAACAATATAGGATTATTCCACGTATGCTCGTCAACGCTTCAATAAGGAACCTCGAGGTAGGCATCCCTCCAAGGCCATTTTGGGCGATTGAAACACGATCTAACGCCACCCCTTCGACCATTGCTGGTTACCATGTCTCGTTACGGTCTGCAGACGGAGATATTTGGCGTTAAGCATACTTCTCCGGTCTTCGTCGCGCCAATTGGCGTACAAGGCATCTTTCATCCAGAGGGAGAGTTGGCCTCGGCTGCGGCGGCCGGGAACCTCGGAGTTCCTTTCATAATGAGCACAGCTGCTTCTCGCAGCATCGAAGAAGTAGCGAAGGCAAATAAAGACGGGCACCGTTGGTACCAGCTATATTGGTGAGTCTCTGGATGTCTGTTGTAGGCCTCGCGGGTATATGTGATCGAGCCCTGTCCCCACGGACGTCACGATAATGAAAAAGGAACAACTAGCGCGTGTGATAAGCCACTGCTGAATCGCATTGGAACAGCACGCAAGATACTGGCAGGAGGGCGCCCAACTACAGTTCTATATCTCCATTCACCTTACCTCTCCTCATCCACCGAACAACTTACACAATCCAATTTTCATCTTGCAGGCCCCGAACGAACGATGTGACACTGTCCATTCTGAAGCGTGCACGCGGCAGTGGGTTCAAAGCACTGGTCATCACGCTTGACACGATGTCTCTGGGATGGCGTCCCCATGATCTCGAAAGGGCGTTTATGCCATTTGGACATGGCTTTGGAATTCAAGTGGGTCGTTCGGATCCAGTTTTCATGGGCCGCTACGGTAAACAACCGGTGTTGAATGAACACCCCGCATTTCCTTATGAGCCTGAGGTTCAAGATCGCCTCGCACTGGGGGGCGATTCGAAAGCTCAGGAGATGGTCTTTTTCGGAAGAGAATGGTTGAAAGAGTGCAATTCAGGACTGTACCGTGATTGGGAAGACCTGAAGTTCGTTCGAGAGAATTGGGAGGGTCCCTTGGTCCTTAAGGGTATTCAAAGCGTGCAGGTGCGTACCATGTCCTCGTTTTTCCCTTTTTCGTCCTCGGTGTGAGTTGGCCTGCTTTGTGGTGTCACATGGACCACTATGGGTGTTTATGGGTCTTTGTATACTTATCAAATTCCTGTGCTTGTCAGCGCTTGATTCATTTTTTTGACATCTGCATCGTGTTCTCCAGGATGCTGAAAGAGCATTGGATTATGGGGTTAATGGGATCATCGTTTCTAATCATGGTACGTGAATCCAGTATGAACAATTTTTATCCATTCCATTCAACCAAATCGATCCAATTAATCTCATCTCGCCTCTTGTACATTGGCTCGTTCCATGCCAATTAATACCATTTCACTGACATACGGTCTTTAAACTAGGTGGTCGACAAGTTGACGGTGCCATCCCATCACTTCATGCACTAGTCACTATCATGAAATCTCCCAAAGTCCGAGAGGCCCAACGCTCGGGCCAGTTGACCATCCTTTTCGACTCAGGCATTCGAACTGGAAGTGACATCATCAAAGCTCTAGCCCTTGGTGCTCAGGGTGTGTTGCGTAAGTCCATGGCCTTCATCTTCATTTGATTCGCACCCAGTTCGTTTGGGGGGCTTGCGTGTTCATGCGCTAGGATCGGTGCTTTTACCTTCCAGTTCGTCACATCCATTGAACTGCTCGTTTTGAGCGCTTGGCCCGTTGATGTTGGTTGACCTGCTGCCTTCCACATGACCGGTTCTGTCGGAAGAACTATCAATACCACCCTGGTTCGTCTTGGTCCCAGGGAGGTGTGGTACGAACGATGTGACGTGCGCAGCCTCGTCCACAGTGTCTCTCACCCAATTTCCCGGCCTGGTTCATGTACCCCTCCTTCTCCCCTCTTTGCCACGGCTGCCAAAGAACGGCTGATCAGGGTGGTCATTCTCGGGCCGCGCAATTGAACGCACCCCTTCGTTGCTGTGTTTCGTGTAGCATCACACTCGAGGTTGTTTTCAGTGGCCTGAACCCTGCTTACTTTCATTTCATCTCAACTCGATGCCACCCAGACGTCAATGCTAACCTCCGTTTCCCTCGGTCCTTTTTCTTCCTCAACCACACAAACCACATACGAACACGTACACATGCACATTAACATTAACGCGTGTATGTGGTTCCATTGCCACAATCCCACCCGTGTATTGTATAAACCGATTACACGCGTCTTAAGTGGGCCGCCCATGGCTATACGGCCTTATCGCAGGTGGTCAAGCAGGTGTCGAACAAGTTCTCAAACAAACACTTGCTGACGTGGATACTACGCTGGGGTTAATCGGTTACACGAGTTTGAAGGAATTGCAAGGAAAAGGAGAGGAAGTTGTTACGAAACTTGATTTGTGATTGCAAGATCACCTGGGACTTGGTTCCGGTGCTGATAGGTGTGGCATTATCCATCCAAGGATGTCTAGTTTCTGACAGGTCTGACAGCCGTGCCACGATCAGTGTACGTATAGACAATGGAACAATTGGCACGGGCGGAAACGTTCAATATAACAATCTTGGAATGTGGATACATCCCACCGTGCAGGTAAGACCTAGAAATGGAAACTCAACGAAATCCACTGTGCATGGGTCAACGTCTTGTGCTTCCGTCTATCGAACCTGTGCGGAAAAATCTACTGTATTGCTCCCGAGGACGCGTCACCTAACGCGTTGAACTTACGAACTTTGAGTACCAAATCCTCGACAGAAGTGTAGATGGGGCCCACAGCTGAGCAGAAGTCAAATATTCTCGCGGGTTTCTCTTGGCTGACTGATCTTGAGCGCCGCTAAGTTAATGTTGACATGTACATTGCACAGCCTCGATATAGGTTCCCCCGCGACCGACTCGTAAAGAGGTCGCTGGAACTCCGAGGTGATAACAGCACCCAATTGCAACCAAAATATTTCATTCACTGGAACTTCACCATTTCACAAAAAACCCAACCCTATTTTCCAAGTGTGGTAGTGAATTGGTTACGCTACTCGTTCCGGCAAAGAAACAATCTGACGGTGGCATGCCCCAATCCGGAAGTTCTGCAGAGGTCGATACCCGTTCTATGTGATATCGATCAGAAAGAGTTCCCTGAGGCCACCGGCGTGCCACAAGGGTAAACCTTGTGTGTCATCCCATGCTATTTGATCTTCATATGAGAGTTCATATAACGTTCTGTTCATAGATCGGAGGCCACCCGCAGTTGTTCTGACGTTATCTGGAGTGGAACAAGGAGAAAACCCAAATTGCAGGGCTCAGTGGCATCGTTCGCGCCTATCCATCTCTAAAACACGTAACTGTGGCCTCGCTGTGGCCTACGAAGACTCTTGACCAAAAGTAAACAAACAAACAAGGGATATTGAAAAAAAAAATGGAATTACAACATACCCTATTACCTACTGGTAACACACTATGTGCTGAATTACTGTGCAACCTCGCACCAAACTCAAAACTAAAGAATATAGTTCCTCCACCCACTCTCCTCCCACCCCTTCTCAAACTCTATTTCACTGAACTTACTGATAGCAGCTTCTCTAGCTCTTTGTCGAATAGCTACATCTTCCTGTGATGACAATGTTAGGACTTTGTACATTGCCTCTGCGAAGCCTTCGGGTGATTTGGCGTGATAACCTGAAAGTGTAATATGATTTGAAATGGAAGGGGAAAGAAAGAGGGATCAGCGATCGGTTCCAGCAACAGGATACTGGAAACGGAAACGGAAACGGAGCATAGGAGATGAAGGATGAAGGATCAGGGAACAGTCAGGCGGTTGGGCGGTGGTGGTATGTGCGGGGTGGGGTGGTTGTATGCGGTGTTAGCAGATTTAGATCGTTCAGATAAGTCAAGAATAAGGAAATGATAAGTAGATAGATCGTCGCATCTTCGGGAAGCGGAGAACGGAGAGGAAGCGGGGGGTTGGGAGTGGGCGCTGGGCGGGGTGATAGCAATAACGGTCATTCCGCCACGAAAGATCACCCCACCAACCGCGGAGTGAAGATCAACAGTAGATCAACACAGGAGAAACCCAAAAAAGGGTAGGGGAAAAGAGGCCACCACCACCCCTCGAAAACGTGTTCATGATGACGAAGACGGAATGTGATGCCACAAACGATCGGGATTGCGGCTCGGTTTGTTTTGACGGAACTGACAGAACGGGGTTATGTAGATAGATAGGTTTCCTCACCTGTATGTTCACCTTTCCAAGGAACAACGATGTCTTGTAATGGGCCACCAGAAGCGTGTGTTACGGGTATCACACCCGCAGCCTATGGTAAAAGGGATAAAATGTCAGCCTGTGAATGCTCGGTCTTAGGCTTAGGAAATGCGATGAATGAAAGAAAAGAAAGCGGTATGTTGTAGTAAAGTGATATGTGGTTTTGGATGTTAATTGCATTCATTCCCACCACGCCGCCAACACCACCCCGCTTTGACCCATGGCGGTTTGGATATGAGGTCCGGGGGTAATTAACCATACACGAGGCGATAATAGCAAAACGAGAGATAACGGCAAGATAAGTTAGGTGACTGACTGACGTACCATAAACTCAACGATATTAATCCCAAAATGTTCATCAACCATGGTACTTAATCCGATACTGGCTTTAGACAAGTATGAAAGAACAGTTGAAAAAGGCGCGTTGACGATGAATTCGGTATATTGCTGCATTTCGGAGAATGGAAACGCAGACATTAGGTGAATCTGAGGTGGAATTGTGATTCGGAGGACATACACCAATTTGGAGAAGTTCAGAGAGGGCTTTGAGTTGATCTAACCGTGCTTGATCTCCCGCGTTGCGACAGCCTCCTATCAAGACTAATTTGACAGGTTCTTTAGATGAAGATAGTTCGGGGTGTAATTCAAGTAACTTGTGGAATGAATGTAATTGGGCGGTATGATCTTTTTCCGGTCTGTTATGGCATAGTAAGCATGAGGCAGAGCAGGATTAAAAGACAAAGGTGGAACGTGGATGGGTGTGAAGATCCTGAACCAGGAGAGACACCAAACGGAGATAAAGAATCTTACCGGAACTGTGCGACGCTAAGGATGATCCGTTCACGGTTTTCAAGTGGGAAGTGTTGCATATCTTGAGTATTACATGGTGGATAGACGATACGTGCTTGGTTTGAAGTCGAAAGTGGTCTTGAGAAGAAGTAAATCGGCCAGAGAGCAATAGAAGTCAAGTGTGAGAATGTCAGAAGAGGGTCAGAATGTTGTAAGATTGCGTCTACGTGGTTTTTTGTCCAGGTTGAGTTGACCATGATGAATGAAGCTTTCCGGAGAGAGTTGGCGTAGTAATACAGAAAGAAACGATAATACCTTGATAGAATGGATTTGAGTTACGACGAGAAGTGATGTGGGCGTGAGACTCACAATAGTTTGCCCCAAGTCAGGAAAGCGGAAGACGAAATGAAATCGTCATTGGTAACCCCAGCCTGGCGACCTTGGACTCTTGCCAGCATGTCGGTGCTTATCGTCGGATAATGCACATAAGCACCAATTGGAACCTGTGCGAGGAAAGCAACGACATGGAAAGTGAAGGCATATCCCATGGAGTCTGAAATTCCGGTCAGCGTGCCAAGCACCTCGGAAATAAGAACCAAGTATACCAATGTAAAGGTCAGGAATTAGTTTAGTCATGGCCTCCCAAGCGAGATACATGGACCCGATACTCTGCCCAAGGAGAGTGAAACGTGGCCAGGTAACATCTTCAACGAATTTACGGGAATGCAGGAAGACAAAGTGAAGTCGGGTCGGGTCAAGGATGATGTTGAAGCGTGTCTATGAAATGCTATGAGGCCAACCCGGAAGTCGAGGGTTGTGAGGGCAATTACCTTCACTTTGGAGATGATTTCATCTTTGGTTGCGTCCAAATCTCCACTGTAGACGACATGAATTGTCTCCGAATCAACTCGTTGATTGGCCGCAATTGCTGTCCATAGAACACGTTCCCCACCTCCACCTGCGTTGCTGCCCAGAGAGGACTAATTACTCGACAGTAAAATGGACTCCTACGCTTGGACATACCAATAGGGATGAAAGTATCCAACTATTTTCTTTCTTCCGTCATTAGAATCGTGCCCGAGCTCCTTGAGAATGACGGAACGGCAATAACGGTTTCTTAATCTGAGATTGTTGAGATAGAGTTTTATTACGAGCCAAGGCAATACCCAAGGAACGGCAGCGATTGCGAGGAACAAAGCAAGGAGGATGAGCCACATGAGGTGTGTTGCTGGCCCACCAATTTGGCTTGCCGTATTTGGGAAGCGACACGAGAAAAATAAACAATAATTTTGTGTTTGTTGGGTCACAAGCTGTCACGGGCCAGGCTTGTACAGCCCGTCCATTGACAATCCGCACCTCCAAGTAAGATCCAAACCCTGGCAAGCTCGAAGATGGGCCAAACTTATATAAGGTCCACCAGAAACATGCGCTCTCCAGCTTTTCCTCGTACCCAGCTACTCTCTCTACCATTGACATGGCTATTTACACCCTGTTCGTCGCGTTCTTGACTGCTCTCGTCTCCTCCGCACTCGCACTCCCCTTCGAAGTCGAGTTGAGTCCCGTCCCGGAGGCTCAGGCAGAGGACATTTCATCCAGCAGGATCGCCGGTTATGCAGCCGTTGGAACGGGTGAGCTACCTGTTTCCTGCTTTCTAGTCTCTCGCTCACTTAATGGCCAGTCGCCTTTGTAGCTGGGGTAGTGTCCCCTTTTGTCATCTGGAGAAAGTGGTCGGTCGCGGTTGCGACAGAAACCCCGTCAAATACCACTGCTAGCGTCCCTATGCCCGCATTCTCCATTCCCAACGCGCCGCCTAGGGCTCTTGGTCGTGATCTCGTCATTCATGCACATGTCTGACGGATGAAGCAGATCCTCCACGACCACGGTCTTCACCATCAGCTTTCTATGTGAGTTCTTCCATGCTCGTACTTTATTGGACGCGGCCTGATCGCATGTGCAGCTCTATCCTTCAATATTTCTGTCATGTAATATGTATAACTAGACCCATCGTAACATGTGTGCATGCTCTCTCATCGTCACCACCATCATACCCTTACATTACATGCATACCTCTGCCCGGTGTTTTTCAGTCTCGTTTGTCGTGTTCTCTGTACCAAGTGTAACTTACTCGCTTTCATGAAATGTGACATCGTGACAGCTCCTGGTCGTGCCGTGCCTCTCAGCGTCCCATATCGCATCCACTCGCATCAACCACCACAAAGCTTTTGCTCGTTGCACTGAACCCATACCCTCTCATTGATACGTCCGCTGTGGCCGTAACGTCCACTGATGAACCACTTGATCTGAACTTTCAAGCCCGTGAACGAAGCCTCCGCCCTCATTTTCTCCGGCTCTCCCCCCATACACTCGCCGCTCTTCGCTTCGTGGCTCGACATCAGAACGATTAGGCGCCCTATAATGCATACCAAAAACGTGAAACTCCAGCCGCATAGCATATATCCATCGTCACGCACACAACCCAAGAGCGCTCGGCCAAGCCCTGCTGCGCCTCTTGGCCGGTTGACCCCCACCGTTGCGACGAACCACCCATTCTCCTTCCTTTAATTATGTCAGCGAACAAAGCGTTTGCTGTACCGCATTCCCTCCTGTTCATAAACCCCTCTCGTGGACATGAATTCTCCATCCTTACTCTCCATCAAACTACCCCAATGTCTGCGCTCCTTCTCGCGTTCATCGTCGCTCTCATCTCCGCCTCCCTCGCTCTCCCCGTCGGGAATTCTCTCGAGGTTGTATCAGCCCAACAAGCGAGGCTCGCGTTGTCTACGCGAGTCATAGTATCTGCCATCGTTGTCCCATGTACGTTGTCAGTCTTCCTAGCAATGCCTGTCGCTCATTCAATGTAGTTGTGTTCTTCGTGGGTCCCGTCGCAACTGTTTGGATCCTCCAATGGTGGAACGCTAGACATGTTAGAGAGGACCCACCGGCCACCCTGCCCCTCCCTATGACCTCACTGGGTGTACCAGTGGCAGCTTATTTCGGTCCTGGTCGCGATCGAGCGGGTCGTTAAGGGTAAAGCCAATCGCACACCGCCACCAAACCTCATCATCATCTATGTGAGTTCATCCTTGTCCACCGCGGAACGTGTTCTCATGGTTCTACCCACAGAGATTCTTCCTTGTCAATATCATCTCATCTACCCACCCCCATACCCATACACCAACCTTTATACCCTCATCCCTCACTGTATTATTTATTATCCCACTCTCATGCCATGCGTGCGCTATCTATCTGTTGTTATGATGGTTCCCCCAGTGTTCTCCTACCTATGTTGTTACTATGCTACTTACTACTGTTGTGGACCCCGCTTTCATCGTAATGTACTTGTGACATATGTGACACGTCCTCCGCTGCTGTAAACACCGAACACGTCTGCTCAACCACCCACTGCGGCCTTGCGCTTGCACCTCTCCGCTCCTTCCACCAACCTATAACTTAATCATGACTCCGAATACCAAGCGACTTGCTGTTGAACGTAAGCTTATCCATCAACGTCGCGCACCACCATTTCCGAAAATTTCCTGAACAACCCACAGTCGCCTTTTTTGTCGCATCCCAAGTATGCCTTTCGTATTCTATGTCATTATACGCCGGGAACTCTTCTCATTATTGCTTGAAAGGCTGCACTATATTACACTGTACGAGTAAGTCTGGGATATCGAGCTTGGTCGCAGGCGCTGAAGCTGAAGCTGACGCCACGAGCTAGTGGGCTTTCGATAACATGTCACCAACGAAGAAGAGTAATGTCAAGACGAAGCAACTGGAGGCACTCAAACGTTTAGGGCATACTGAACTCGAGTTGGACGAGTACGAACGTACGCTACTTCCCACTCACTGGTTATCAGACTCGCCGAGCGGAGAATTTCAACAGGTACTGTCGCGAATGAGGTCATACACCCCGACGATATTCAAGTCAAGTTCTCTGGTGCGTAGCTTCACTCTTCAATATCAACTTAAGCCCTTTTGGAAGGCGCATATACTCATCATTCTCAATAGACATTGGTGGACTCGACCCAATAATATCTTCACTCCGCGAATCCGTGATCTACCCACTCATGTACCCAGAACTCTTCGCAGCCTCATCAACTCTCCTCACTGCACCCAAAGGTGTACTACTACACGGACCACCAGGTTGCGGTAAAACCATGCTAGCAAAAGCACTTGCAAAAGAATCCGGAGCAACTTTCATCAATATCGCTGCATCCGTACTCACGAATAAGTGGTATGGCGAATCAAATAAACTCGTAGCTGGATTGTTTAGTCTTGCGAGGAAGACTCAACCTAGTATTATCTTTATTGATGAGATTGATTCGTTCTTGAGAGAGAGGACAAAAGGGGATCATGAAGTCACTGGGATGATGAAAGCGGAATTTATGACGTATGTTGTCTTTGCTTCTCTCTCTCGGTGCTTTGCTCTGCTTTGGAGGCTCTGGACCGGCTGAATCCTTTCTTTGTCTGGTGGTTGTCAAGGGCGTTCCGCCTGCATCGTGCCCTTAGATTGGCGAGAATGCTGTCTCCCACTTCTTTTTCTTAATTGTTAATCTTTCCTTTTCCTATGACGCGTCCTGTCTGACCTTCGTTCCTGTGCTGTGTGCTTTGCCTCACGCGATGATGTTGTGCTGATCTTGATCTTTTGATTTGATTTGATTTACTAGGTTATGGGACGGTCTGACATCTTCGACTGATCGGATACTAGTTCTTGGCGCAACGAATAGACCTGAAGACATTGATTCTGCTATTCTTCGAAGAATGCCGAAACGATTCCCGGTTGGACTTCCTGCATTTGAACAACGGCATAAGATTCTTTCACTTGTATGCATCCCTTCATCGCCATATTTTTTTTTTCCTTCCACTGATCTTCGCGTTTCGTTGTCAGATGTTAAAAGACACAAAACTAGCACCTAATTTCGCATTAGACATTCTAGCTAAAGCCACGGTCGGACTTTCGGGTTCTGATTTGAAAGAACTGTGTAGAACGGCGGCTATGGTCCCTGTTCGTGAATACGTTAGAAATGCGGGTGATGATCAGGGTGTTTTGGATAAAACGAGGTTGCAGGTGAGTTGATTGCTTTGATGTTTTTTTAATTAACCTGCCATGTTCCTGTATACTTTGCCCTGGGGAAAAGGCAAACGGTAAAACGTCATAATTGCCTGCCTGAACACGTGTATCTCTGCGAGATTGGGCTGTGTTCCCCCACTTGGGAGCGTGGGCTCGTGGGGATGTTACGAGATGCCCCCAATAGAAAGAGAAAAACTTTTTCTCTTTATCTTTCTTTCAATTTTGTTTGGGTTCTACAGTATGCCTCGATGCATGATGCTAACATCGTTCCAATGTTTCCTTTTTAGGGCTTCGAATTGCGTCCTTTGACTTTGGATGATTTTCGGTCATATGAAGGTTTATCGTGGAGTGAGATCCCGAGTGTCGATTTAGATTGATGCCGCTTCACTCCAGTGCCATCTACTACGGCACAGTCGACGGCACTCGATGCAAATTGATGATGGCGGCAACGATGGCGACCTTTCTATGGACGGAGAGGATGCCTCAGGCTGTTTCATCGTATTTTTTGCCGTCAATACCGACCGCGAGTCCACCACACGCCTTGCCGTCAATACCGACTCTTTCACTATTGCACACGCCGTTGCTGCTGCTGCTGCGACGCTACTATGCTACTACGTACGACCACCACTCAAATATCCTAGACTGCTGCTACTACCATCCACCCACGTTTTCTTGGCTTGGCTCATATCTTAATTCTAGACATATGCAATAACTTAATGAATTAAATGACGATTTGGACGACGTGGCCAATGGCTCGTGGATGATGACGACAACCTCAATTGAATATGAATACCGGAGACAAAATGCGGCAGACTAGGCAAATTGGGAACAAGGTCGAGATTAACGTGGTCACGCTTGACTATGTTCGGAGAAGTGATGCACCTT